>JAODAL010003216.1:97500-178269 GCA_025379985.1 Phyllomedusa bahiana
CCCCCTTGTTCTAGATACAGCCCTGGGTATAAATAAATCTTGGGAGAGATCTCTATATTGACCTTTGATGTATTTAAACATATTTATTATGTCCCCCCGAAGCCGTCTTTTCTCTAAACTAAATAACCCTAATCTTGTATAATCTTTCTGGTTACTGTAGTCCACCCAGTCCTTTTATTATTTTTGTTGCCCGCCTTTGTACCTGTTCAAGCTCTACAATGTCTTTCCTGTGCACTGGTGCCCAAAAAAGTCCCAAATATTCCATGTGTGGTATAACCAGTGACTTGTATAATGGGAGAATAATGTTCTCATCATGTGCATCTATGCCCCTTTTAATGCACCCCATGATCCTATTTGCTTTGGCAGCTGCTGCCTGACACTGGCTGCTACAATTAAGTTTACTGTGGACCAGGATTCCCAAGTCCTTCTCCATGTCACTTTTACCCAAGTGTTTTTCCATTTAACATGTAATCATGTAATGGATTTCTCTTCCCATGTGCATAACCTTGCATTTATCAGTGTTAAACCTCATCTGCCATTTCCCTGCCCAGGCCTCCAACTTATCCAGATCCCTTTGTAATAACATATTATCCTCTATTGTGTTGATTACTTTACAGAGCTTAGTATCGTCTGCAAAGATCGATATTCTACTGTGTATT
The DNA here is from genome assembly GCA_025379985.1 of Phyllomedusa bahiana. Taxonomy (NCBI): domain Eukaryota; kingdom Metazoa; phylum Chordata; class Amphibia; order Anura; family Hylidae; genus Phyllomedusa; species Phyllomedusa bahiana. The sequence continues at coordinate 98,160 of JAODAL010003216.1, forward strand.
CCCTGTGTAAGATCATTAATGAAAATGTTAAAGAGGATAGGGCCCAAAACTGACCCTTGTGGTACCCCACTAGTAACAGCGATCCAGTCTGAGTATGTACCGTTAATTACTACCCTTTGTTTTCTATCAGTGAGCCAGTTACTTACCCACTTGCACACATTTTCCCCCTAGTCCAAGCATTCTCATTTTATTTACCAACCTTTTATGTGGCACCGTATCAAATGCTTTAGAAAAATCTAGATATATGACATCCAGTGCCTCACCCCGATCCAGTCTAGCACTGACTTCCTCATAGAAGCTGATGAGATTAGTCTGACAGGACCGATCCTTCATAAACCCATGCTGGAACGGCGTTATACATTTATTTTCAGTGAGATACTCCAGGATAGCATCTCTGAGAAAACCTTCAAACATTTTACCTACAACAGAGGTTAAACTTACGGCCTATAGTTTCCTGGATCACTTTTTGACCCCTTTTTGAATATTGGCACCACATTTGCTATGCGCCAATCCTTTGGGACATACCCCGTTATTAGACAGTCCATGAATATTAAGAATAGGGGCCTATCTATGACATCACTTAACTCCCTTAGGACACTAGGAGTTGTCACTGTGAAGAGAGGGGAGCTATGACATCTCCTCTTATGACTGGTGGATCCTGTGTTATCTGTACACAATGGTGTCTCCTTTCAGGTTGACCCTGCTTTTACTGATAATGAGCACACTGCTGAAAAGCTCTCTAAACAGAACAGGAAGTGTCAGACGATTATTATGCTTAGTGGCCAAAGTGAAAACTGCAGGACTTAAGAATTATAAAAAAAATACTGAAAGTGATATGAAAAATGAAAAAAAAACACAACCAAAAATATGTTTAACATAAAAATGTTCGTTAAACAATAAGTAATTTTTTGATGACATTTTCCCTTTAAGGTCAAGGCATAGAAGGACTGGCTCTCCACTTTCCCTGGAGGACACAGCCAGTGTTTTGGGCATAGGCGGTAGTGTCAACACAGGGAGTTGGTGCCATCTTGGATTCAGAGCTCCGGTGTACACCTCCACACTGCTCTGGTAAGCAAATCACCAACAAAGGCCCTGAGCTGACAATACTCCCCAGGCACCTGGTCCTCCATCCAGGATAGGAAGTTCATGGCTATTGAGTTGGAAGGGGCTTGCTGCTATACAGTATTATAGGACATCTTGGCCTTTTTCTCACTGGATGACATACCATAACATCTCTGGTGAAACAGTTTAAACTACTTTATCAGCAAAACAGAAAAAGATGTATACACCATAGAAAGACTGCTAGGACACTAATGTTTTATGCATATGGTGCCTATGGTTATTTAACAATATGTTAAGGAGGAGTCACATTTATACAGTCTTACACTTACAAACAGCTGTTCGATGGCAACCATAATGCTGACTAGTTTACCCCTGATTAAGGGTCTTCACAACCAAATTCACATCATATGCAGTCTATTCAGGCCCCAATGTACAAAGCAACCAACCCTCACAATTGCTTTAAGTGTATTTTTGTTAAAAGTCCTAAATACATGCTCCCCACTCAGATGCATAAAAAAGTGTAGTGTCACACAATGAAGTGCACAAAGATATAATCTATCGCAGAATACTTTGGGGATGTTCAACCGGCATTTGTGAAATGCGGATTTGGGTACCCAAATATGTATATTTAACAATTTTTCATTCAGTTTTCATTGATTTCAATGTAAAATAGGTATTGTCATTAAAAGAATTGACGTCATGTCACTTCTTGATCCATTTTACACATTTAAAAGCCAATAGAAACAATAGGGATACATTTTTGCAGTCCAGAAAACGTATCCAAATACATACCACACTTTGTAGTACGTATTTGGATAAATTTTACGCAATACATCTTATGTATTGTAAAAATATATTCAACACGATGTGTGCACATACCCTTTATGTGTAATGGGCCTCCTGATTTTACCCAGACAGATGATCAAGGTAAGGGAAATAATGATCAGCCACGCTGAATTTTAATGCCCCAGATCTTATTAGGGAGAGGCACCATGTCAGTGTGAGGAGACTTGTTGCCTTGAACATTCCATTGAAATTTCAATATTCTAAAAGGCTCATTTGAAAAGCGCCTTCGATTGGATGGAACATTCCTCAAGTCACATTTGACTCCCTGAGCCTTGCTATATGAAAGGAATTAATATAGCCATGCCAGTTCATTTATCTGCAGACAGCTGTTTCATCGAACGATCAAGGGGGAAATATTCCCTTGGTATTCGTTTTATCATTTTCCGGACTATGTTTCACTGAACTGTTAGGGGCCGTTCACACGGCTTATTTTGCCGCGGATTGGCGCCATACTGCGCGCAGGATTTGCGCTGCAGTACGGCGCCAATCTGTCACAGTAATTACGGTTATCCACCGTTCTCATAGACAACAGTGGATTCCGTCGCTCCTCCCCGATCGGTGAATCCGCCGGGCAGGGAGAAAGTGACATGCACATTATCCAGACGCAATACGCGCCATGGATAATGCAAGTCTATGGGGCCGGCAGGCCGCGCCCCCGCCCCTTATTCAAGCCGGAATGCGAGCGCAATCCGGCTCGCAATTCCGACTTGAATAAGCCGTGTGAACCGGGGCATTGGGTGCATTCACACATTGCATTTTTGGTGCAGTTTTACATGCGACCCATTTAAACTGTCTTTATTACGAGCAAGATTCTTTATGTTGTCTTAATTGTTCAGAAAGGTGTTTAAAGTCTTGTGGATACAAACACACTAATTGATTACTTACTTTGCAATCAGTTTAGAGAAATGGAAAAAGCTTGCTGGCGATAAAGGCAGTTTAATTGGAGTGCAGTTAAAACTGCATCAAAAATGTGCTGTGTGAAAGCACCCTTACGTGTTGATACACTCCTCATAATCAGGGTGTATTGTTTGAAACAGGTTGGGCACTTGCACTTTTGAGACTGATAAACGACACTGTGACAATCACCTGGTAACGCAAACAAACAGAAATAGTCCTGGGAGCAGCCCAAGCTTACATCACATCTGTGATACCGTGTTTCCCCGAAAATAAGACAGTCTTATATTAATTTTTGCTCCTAAAAACAAGCTAAGCTTTTTAGGGGATGTTTTTTTTTTGTATTAACAATAATTCACATTTACTGTTGAACAAAACATCAACATGTATTAATATACTGTAGTGATTTCATCACAAACATCAGCATAAGCAGCCAAACTCTGAATTGGATAAAAAAAATGCACTATGTCTTACTTTCGGGGAAACAGGGTATATGTTATGGGAAAGCTGCTGAAATGCAAAATGTGTTGATAGGGTTAAACAGTCTGACAAAGGCCACTACCGGACCAATGTCTGCCACAACAAATTATGGAATAGAGTTTACTGTTCCATACAACGGCATCTAGTTGAAAAACAGATATGTTAAACATTTAGGGCGAAATGTATGTACGGAGCTGCGCCAGTAGTCTGGCGTACTTTTAGCCCGAAAACTGCCTTGTTCTCTAGATGTATGAGCAGGCGCACTTCAAAATTAGGCGCATTATCGGCGCCCGTGGCACTCTGTAATACGCCTGATATTGGGATGGCGTGCTGGAGACGTGTAGCACCACAAACGTATGATTCTACACATTTACGACGGGAATATGGCAAAACTGGGCACATTACTGCTGGAACAGCCAGACCAAGATAAAAGTGGTTTACCTGAGCCTGCTTTAATCGTTTTGGAAAGCTCCTAATCTATGAACCACAGTAGAACAGATTCAGAGATTCAGGAACATTCTACACTTTTTATGTGCCATAAAATTATTGTCTGGGCGCCAAAAACCATACATGTTGCCCCTTAATTGTTACAACAGGATCCTCTGGGTGATGGAAGTCACTAATTGACATCGGTCAGTGGCTCATGTTTAATGCGCATGTCCTGGCACATGTGTTAACTAGATGCCATAAACATCATGTGCACCGAGCCTTCGTTGAATCGCAGCCTCCTGACTCACGGAGAAAAGACAGATCCAAGAGTTAGACACATCATAAAGGTCAGTCACTAGTTACAGCTTCATAGTGGACAGTAGACTGAATGTATGGCTGAGAGCCATTAGGGTGCTTTCACAGGGAGCGCTTTTGCTGAATTTGTGTGCAGAAAAGCACAGCAGTTAATGCTGTACATTTCTGCACAAAAACGCACCATGTGAAAGCATCCTTTGTCGCCATTATGCCAGTGTCAATTGTGGATGTTATTTCAACAGTACAAGCGAGCAGTATCTGCAGGACACATCAGGTGCCATTTCTCTCATGACAAGTCATTGCACAGCAAAAATTGACCATGTCAGGTACCATTAGATTTTACTGTTTACGGTCAAGGGAGCTGAGCTATTTGGTAATCCCCCACCTCTTCTAATGCAGAGCAGCTATCATGTATCCTGTGCTGTACTGCCAACCCCTTAGTACATAGTATTTGATATTTTTCCATTTTTTTGCATTATGTATCTTTTTACTTTTCTGGCTTTATAGTTTGACTATAATTGACTCGTATCATAAGAAAATCTTATAGCCAGCTCCTGGGACCCCACTAAAAAAAGAAAAAATAAAACTGCACAACTCCTCCAGTCCCCAATTACAACACCATGGGCCTTATGTATGAAAACGGTCTAGCAGTTTCACTGTCTTTATTGCCCATAGCAACCAATCAAAGCTCAGCTTTTATTTCACATATTGCTCTGGAAAAATAAAAGCTGACCCCTGATTGGTTGCTCTGGGCAATAAAGACAATCATACTGCTAAACAATTTTCATACAGCAGGGCCTTTGTCTTTTTGGTCTTCTGTTCTCATTCTGCTACTCCCAAATGAGGATGTCACTGCTGCAACTACTGATTGGCTGCAGAGGTCATATGCCTCCTTATTACATCACTGTCCGGACGCTCTGAAGCGTGATGTCACTAGAATCAGCCAATCAGTGGATGCAGCGGTGACATCCTTATTCTGAATGAGAACAGAAAACTGGAGAAACAAGGCGCTGGAACTGGGGACTGGAGGAAGGAGAGTATTGTATTTTAATATTAATGAGGCCCCAGTAACTTCCTATTACATTTTCTTAGGAACTGGACAACCCATTGAATATGAAATGCACAACATACAAGGCAGAGGCGTAGAGTCTGTGGCCCTCCAGCTTTTGAAATACTAGAACTCTTAAGGCATGTCCCGACTGCACGGGTTTTCGGATGGTTTTTCAGGCGGTTTCCGGTTTTGCAGACTGCCTGAAAAACCGTCCGAAAATGAGCACAACGGGGCTCTATGGAAAACCCGTGCAGCAGTCCCCACTGCACGAGTTTTCCGCCCGACGGTTTTTCCGCCTGCGGGCCGCCCGAAAAACATTCTACATGCACATTCTTCTGTCCAGCTCATCGCAGAGAAAAGCCGCTTCCCTCCTCACCCTGCAGCCAAATAAACGGGCAAATAAACCGACCGGTATTTGTCCATTGCCGTGTGAACGCACCCTCAGTATGCATTCCGTGCTAGGTTTTCTAGTTTTACAGAGGCAGAAAAAGTTCACATGTCGAGTGTTAACTACTGCTAAGGAAAACCTAACACCTAGCAGGTTAATGAGCTGTAAACAGCGGTACTAATGAAGCATTTAGCTCATCCTCCGACAGTTTCGGACATGTTTGTACAAGAGAAGGACTAGAAACTGGAGCAGCAAATACTACAGATAATTACCGTTTACCAACACAACTATCAGAGCTCCACTTCAGGGAAAAACTACCCACAAACCGCTACACGTCTATCCTATTGAACGTTCCTAGGATGCAAGCAGATAATAGAAGGGATTACACAGCAACTCCATCTAACCCATGTTTGTTACATTTCACTGTGGGACAGATGGCATTTTGAATGGCTCTTAGACCCTGTGCACATTGCATCACTGCCCTATAAAGAGTGTACATACAGTATATATTAAATGTACCCTAGCCTTCAATGAGCTGGTTTATGTGGGTATCCTTCTATACAAAACTAGAATTGAAGAGTATAGATAACCAAGTATGACAGTGATTGAATATCAAAACATGGTAAAATTCCTTTAATCCGGTATCACTGGGAACGGATAGGTGATATTATGGATAATTGTGTGGTCTGAGAAGGATTTAGAATTCACGAGCAATTGTAGGAGATTCAGGAAGAAAATAATCCATACAAGTTTGCTACCAAATAGGTAGAGTTAGACAGTCTGTTTGCTGTACCATCATAAGGCTAGATCTACACGGTGTCGGACAAAAACAGTCCAAAAGTCGACCGGCTTTAGTCCGATGCACGGCCACGGTTTTTGTCACATTTTGCACACAAATCGCGGTCAGTTCTCGATTTTAATATAAACTGAAAACAAGTGCTGGATTGCTGGACTTCTAGACGATTGAATGCCAGATTAAAGGAATTTCATGGTATGGATTTCTTTCCCTGTCAAGTCTTTTTCCCCCAGCTTTTATGAAGGCAATTGCTGCAAAACCACGAAAGAAAAGCACTCGCAACAACCTTAAAAGTAGCATATCAACCAGTAATAATCCCATAATTTAATGAACGGGACCTATTTTAAAGTGCCACGTCATCAGATATTCTGAATTATCAGAAGATTGCATTAAATTTGCCTACAGATATAAAAAGTCTAGGAAAAGGGGTTTCAGCAGATTTCAAAATAAGCAATTCTGGCATTTCTGGCTGGGAAAAAAGTGACAATAAAAAAGCAAATAATGTAAAATGTTGTTTAAAAAGGTACAGTGTCTTATTATAAAATAGATTACAATAGAACAAAAAGTATGCAAGGAAAAAGCTATATTTATAGAACTATGGTCTGTTCACTAACAACACTTACAAAGACCAGACTTAAATCTATAGGCATAAAAGTTGCTGGATCAGCATGACGGAGTGGGGGGAGGTTTGTTCTGATAGAGTATGGAGGAGGGGAGACAATTCCCATTCATTGTCTCCCCTGAAAAGAGTCTTGAACTTGTGCAAAGCTCTGAAACTCATGTCATCTCCCATCCCCCATAATGTCCCAGCCTCAGCAACCTGTTGCTGGATGTCTTCCCTGCCCCCAGCCCAGGAGAATAACACTGCGATCCACATAATGGATTCTCCAACTTCTCTACATGGAATTTGAGGGAAACTTTAAAGTTAGTTTACCATCCTGTCAATGATCACTATGCTGGAGCCTCGTTACTGAGGCCAGGTCAGGTAATAATTACAGGTACTAATACTGAAACCCAATAGCCGGTGAGCAGCTGTAGTGCGGATAATGCACTTATAATAGAATCCTGTGCCTCCATACATACCTCGCTGGGTCAGTCCTCTCATTGCTAAGGGCCCTGTATCCCCTTCGGACACAGCTAAACCCCTCATCTCAGTGTTTCATCATCTCAATAGGTTGGGATCTCTGCAGCAGGAACAATAGAGGAGGGAGGAAAAAAGGCAAGGCCTGGAGAAAAGGATTTAGGCTGGTGCTGTGGGAGGTACATGGGAGACCCTTAATACAAGACTTTACACTCCCAATGTAGTATTAGATGTACCATGGATGAGTTAATTCCCATTAACACGTCATCTCAACCTCTGCATCCTCCATGTCTGTTTTTTTAACTACCCAACAACAATTGACCCACATTTACCATCGCTGCCTTGAAGTTACTCAGCGTCCACTAAAAATGCACCAGATTTATCACAGAGGCTCATGCTGTTTGATAACTTTACACTTGTCTAGCTTTTTAGATCAACTATTAGTTGGCTTATGGTTTCTGCCACAATTTTGCGCCTATTTGTCACATCATGGCCATGTCCCTTTCCTATACAGCCACGTGCCATGATGGAGAGGTTGCAAACAGTGGCTAATGCCCATAATAAATGGGTCTGCCGCATGCTGTGCGAAAACCCGTGCCGTGGGGACATGCCCTTAAAAATGGAGGATTTTCTCAACATTTATGGCCCTACTAAACCAAATTTAGATCAACGTCGGGCACTAAACTCATCCCACTTACGTTCATCAGAACCACAGTGTAGGTCCAGGCATTACAGCATGAACCCTAAAATGCAGTAATTCAGCGCGTAATTATAAAGCACGGGGTTGCTGGCAGCCGCCCGGCCCCATCAACGTGTCAATTCTCCCCCTGCACGTACAATAGGATCGTATTGTATGTGCGGGGAGACGACACGTAATCCATAGCTCTCTGTGAGAACTATGAATTCAGGGGTGCCAATAGGGCAGTACCGCCAGTACTCCTGTTAGGGGCCACTGATATGTTAATGAATGGGGGGCCCCATTTGATTTGGCTGTATGGCGCCCTGTATGAATTACCGCAATTGCGGCACACATTTCGCCGCATAAAAAGCGCAATACGCTGCGAAATGCGCGCTAAAATACGCAGCAATTTAAGCCATGAGAACATACCCATAGGGCTATATGAAACCAGCCGGAGACACTAATATGGTGCCACACAGACATGGAACTGTATGGACTTCAGGTATCACCATGCAGGTTAAAAGGAATAGATCTCTTTTCAAAATAATTTCCTCTGGTGCGTTCAATACTTCATACATAAAATCTGAGCAACTACCGCTGTGCGAATTGCAATAGTGGTCAGACTGATTTTAAATATGGCCACCATTTCCCATAAACTATATGACTAGGAACAACATGACAGCAGAAAACAACAATATTTGATTCTAATTTCATTTTCTTTATTACAGAGAAAGTGCTGGTAAAAATATGAATTCATTTGTATGTTATAAATTGGAGAATGCCATATAAAACAAAGTCATGTGAAGGTGACAGGGCCGCTAGAGTTTTTGTAGCTGTGAAATGTCTCTTTTCTATGAAAAAAGGATTTTCAGGAATGCCAAACACCCATCTTTGTTATGGTCTTTACAGCTTGTATGACTGAGGACAATGTATGTTATTTACTACAGGGGTCTATAGACAATGCAGATCAATCATGGGTCTGGTCAGTGAGGAGATTCCTGAGGAAAGTCAGATACTTCCTCTCAACAAAGCCATTTCTTATTGTTTGCAAATGATCCCCATTGCATCTGACTATAGGAAAGCTAAGAAACCCTGTACAGCGGTGCACAGAAACTCACTTTCAGGGATGTCTATGGTTTGGAAGCAAAGACAATAAACAGGATAAGCCTTTTACATAGACTTCAATAATACATTTTCTGCCCTGCTGTGTCGTATTTTTGCAACAGGTTAAAAAAAAAAACGACCAGGAGCAGAAAAAAAACTTTTCTGTGTATACTACATAACATTTTTACTATTAGGGGCCGTACACACTGATTATTTTGTGCACGGATTGCAGCTGTATTGCACATGCTGATCTGTGTGTAATTCCAACGCACGGGGGTGGGGGGGGTGCCGGCCTCATAGACATGCATTGTCAGCGGCACGTAATCGCTGCTAACAATTTACATGTCAATTCTCCCCCCACACGTACAATACAATCGTACTGTACAAGCGGGGGAACGACACGTAATCCATAGCTCTCTATGAGAGCTATGAATTACCGTAATTGCAGCGCGCATTCTGCCGCATATAATGCGCAATACCCTGAAAACTGCGCACCAAAATACGCGACAATTTAAGCTGTGTGAACATACCCATAGCCTAATTCTCCAGCTGTGATGAAACTACAATTTCAAGCATTCATATGCTGGGAGTTGTAGTTGAAACACAGCTGGAGAGTGGCAGGTTCCTCTTCCCTGGGCTACAGCATGCAATACTCTTATTGGGGTTCCTACATAGCCTAGCAGCAGCATATGGTCTAGGAGATCACAATCTAAATTGTAGCATCAAATTGGCATTTTTAGTGTTGGGGTTATTGAAATGGAATTACTAACATTATGGCTGGCCATGCATAGAAGAGTGTCCGTTTTTTTTTTTTTTTTTTTATATATATACATTAGCAATTAGTAATCCATGGTTATGGTAAGTGCACCCCATTACATGAAGTGTGATGAACTGTTCTCTTTGGTGTAAACTGGTGATGGTCCTAGAGGGACAGCCCGAGGGGGAGTTAGAGGGATCCGGAGGCAGTGGTTGCTTTTGGGTTTGTTGCCCACAGGCCCTTCTGTAGCATAAAACAATACCGGTATTATAAATGGCACATGGTAGTTGGGAAGTTCTGTCACAGATTTTGTTTTGGGGCCCAGGATCTTCAAGTCTCAGTCTTGATTAATCCTGTTTATGTTGTTATTTAGTGAGGAGATCTAATACAGGACTTTACTGTCTAAAAGTATGCACTGTTTGCAAATAAAGTATGGGGGATTGTCCCATGTGTCACAGAGAGAACATTTAGGGGTAAATTGCCACCAGGCCCTTCTGTTGTGGGCAGCAAATTCCATCACTATGATGGGAGACCCATTTTGAACTTTGCCATTTTTTGCCATTTTTACCTTCTATGGATGTGCACATATGAGAACACATTACCATTGGACATAAGGTTGTTTGTTTCAATAGACTGACTGCAGATCACCACCACAAAGAATAAAGCCTCCATAACAGCAGTAGCTTATGGAATATATACTACATGCTTAGAGGCGGTGTTGAACTGCGGTGCCTAGGACCCACAGGTCGAGTTGATTTTAGGGGCCCACCAGTTGAGCTATTTCTAGGCCCACCGGTGGAGTATATTTTAGAAGCCCATCCTACAACTACTAGAATGACTGTACATGCCTCCTATACATCTTTCTTTTTGCCGCTCTTTCTATGCTTTTTTGCCTCTTCTGAGGATGTATATACAATTAAAAAACAACTCCAGGCCTACCATGCTCAGGGGCCCACTGGGGGTTTCCTCTATTCCCCTATGGGCCAGTCCGAGCCTGCTTACAAACATTGGTTCACCTAGGTTTTAAGGTCAAGAGGTTCTTGGTACAGTAGCAGGTAAATGCCATGCAAATGAAATGCAAGGTGTAACATTATCTGAAAGTATCTTGAATAAACATGGAAATCCTAAGCGAGAAAAACCACATGCTTTACATATACACCAACATCTGAAGTATACAGTGGCATGAACGACAAAAATCACAGGCACTGCTGCAGGAGTCATTCCTTTATAGGTGTAGTACACACAGTCGGTCGAATGATCTTCCCTGACCGCCCCATAAACATGCCATCAGTCGACAGTCCAGCTGTCCTTATAGGTTGTTGGTGAATCCCATCAGTGAAATATCTTGAAAGCAAGTGGGCCTGATCTTTAGTTAAATACTTATACAAGCACTCCTCTGTATAATTAACAGCTGCACGTTTAGTTAGTATCTGGAACAGTTAGCAGATATGGACATGAAGGAGCACAAAACGGATGACGAAGAATGTATTTCATGGTTGGCCACCCATTTATAGCCTCTAATGCAATATTTCCCTGATTCTAGATAAGTGGAATAAAATAGTACGGCCAGCCACTGCTTTCAGCAGTTAGAAATGGCAGCAGTATCAATTTTGAAAGCCAATCCTACAATGATGAGCTGATCTCTTAATTGGCTTCCAGTTGACAAGGATTGTTCTGATAAGATAACCCATACAAGTGAAATAATATATCTTTGTAACTTAAAAGGGACAGCAACATTTGTCTTTTCACATTTTGACAAATAATATGCAACTATTATATGGATTTTTTTTTTTTTATATATATATATATATATATATATATATATTATATATATATATATTTTTTTTTTTTTTTTTAAAGTTTCCCTATGTACATTACTCTCTCTCTGATTTCCCTTCTGTGAGCTCTGGCAGCACAGCAGTGACAGGATTGCTTGATGGCTCTTCTTTCTGGTCTGAGAAGTGTAAATATTACCTGCACCTGAAAAGTGCTCACCTCCCCCTTTCTCAGTGCAGAAAAATGTTACCTTATTCTCTTTTCATGTATTGCTTATGGTCTAGTATAAACTTACCTATCCCAGTCAAGAGAACAATAGAGCGATCCTTATGTTATTACCTACTATTTGTAATAGGACAATGTAGAGATAAGTAACAGCTGAAATATAGGGAAAATAATCCTGCCAAACAAAAGTTCTCTCACACATATAGATAGGGACAGAGTTTTATATGTAATTTTTAATTGCATAGGACTGCCAAAATAAAAAAATGTAAAACATTCTTAAAAAAAAAAAAAAAAAGTTCTCCAGGAATATTGGTTTTGACAAAAATACTCATTCTAATGGCAGTGCCCCCTAAAACAAGCCATACACATTAGACATTTTTTGTCCAACAGCCACCCCTCTCAAAACCCCCAACCCAGTACACATGCATGCTTGATTTGGCCAAGGGTGCGTAAGTACTGAATAGGGCAATGGAAGTAAGCTGCAACTATAGTAATATAGTAACTAATTTTCATGCAGGAAATCCAACTGCCCGATCCTCCTCTCCATTCATATCATCTGTTGGGAAGGGTCGGGAGGCTCCCATACTCATTGGGTTTGGCGAACATTTATCTAATGTAAGGTGCCAATTTAGAGGTACTTTAAATACGACTGGCCCTGCAAGCACAGATACATACTGGCTATGGAGCACATTTATTTTACAGTGGTAGGCATAAAGAGAAAGTCATATTTATTTGTATTCCAATAAGCAGGGAATAAAAGGGCCAAGTGCACATTTGCTGTTCCCAATCCATGCAAGAGAAAAAAGGAATATATCCCCCTCCCTTTTCTCCTAATGCTCCACTGGTCTGTAACCCTTATTGAGGAGTATTTAGCCAACCTGATCTGCCCCCCTTCACATGAGTTTTTATTGTACTTGTGACCTTCATAAACATGCAGTGAGTCTATTGAGTCAGCTTGTGTTTCACTGACATGAGGAAAATGTATTGCACTTTCAAACTAGCAAGAATGGTTGCAAAATACACACCAGCCCGTTCCCTTGGTCACAATGACCTTTCAACTGAGTGTCTTTCAGAGGCTTTAGCAAGTAACTATTGTTTTTCCACTAAAAGAATAGATTCCCCTTTGAACATCATTTTTTTTAATGTACATTAGAGTTACAGTTTGTATTATGGGTGGGAACTGCATTTACAATTCTTCTGACAGTCATAAGAGCTGGATGACAAACTTGTCACTGGACCGCTCAAAGAGGTATTTTCATCTCACTGATTAGCTGTAAACATGTAGGCAAAGGTAAATAAAGAGGATTACCAACTACACTGCTGCTCTGATTTTGCTTCATGTGAGCCCTAGAACAGACCTTGTGTACACAAGCGTCTCTAGTTAAAGGGGTTGTCTCACTACATTGATTCATCTTACCTCAGTCCCGTTTTCTTGGTTTCACTTTGAATTCAGGGGCGTGTTTACTGGCTTCTATTAGGCTGCAGTAGAAGCCAGGTCTGTAGCTATAGCAACCAGTGCTGGCAGCCTATCATGAGAGATCGAACAGGTCTGTAGCTATAGTGACCTGAGGAGCTGATGCAGCCCATACAAGAGGGGATATTTCAGAATAGGTAGGACACTGTTAATGGACATATATTGTAAAGCGACTTGTTTTTGCAGGATCTTTAAAATAAAAAAACAATCCTTGTAGTGAGACAACCTCTTTAAGGACCACCTGTCTCTGTTCTAGCAGTGACCTTGGGCAGTCACTTCCTGTGAGGTCTTACCAGCCAGACCTGAAGTATCTCACTTTTTGATCTTCTCTTTCTACCGAGAAAAATTTAACACTTTGAACCAGAGAGAATCATTGTTGCATCCTGTTAGGTCTGGAGATCACATTTCTGTATATTTAAAGCAAAGATACACTCAAAAACTAACACTGTGTCTAGGCACTCACTAGAAGCTTCCTCTCATGACAAATACGGCTCCGCTACCTCACATTTATAGCTAGCCACCCTGCATGTCATTAATTTTCTCAGCCCCTTCATCACCAATGCCCCTCTAACAAGCACAGCTAGAAATAGGAACTAGCAGAGCTGAAATGTCAGTCACTGCTGAAGAGCTGCCCACAGCCTGCACTGGAAGTAGAAGCCGGAAGAGGCCTTGAAGAGTGAAAGCTATCAGATGGGAGACCTCTTAACTATGCCCTGGTAATGCTGTGTTCCAGTTCTCTTGTCTGGTATTAGATTACTGTATAGTGCCAGCTACAAAGATAACCCAGAATGCAATTCACAAAAAGTAAGTGTTTTACAGACATTGAGCGAACAAGAAGTTTTTGGTGATTTCGGCTTTGAAGCCTGCAGAATTGTAAATGTAATGCTGCAGTATGATAAAGCATAGATCTCAGAAGTACAATTCAAGTGATTATTGTACTTCGTTTTTCTTTTATAAAATGGGGACCAATGATAAAATTGTGATTTAATGTTTACATATTGTTTGCCAGATTTCTCCTTATTAGACCCTCCCTATGCAGCCATATTTATTTGTGGGCAATATTATCAATTATAGAAAAAATCAACTACATAAATGTATAAAGCCTGGGACTAGATAAAATATAACTTTTATTATACAAAAAATGAAAAAATAGTGACAAAAACTAACACAAAACCCTAACAAATATATTCCTATAAATACCCCTAAGATAGCTAAGGCTGCCTAACAAAGATGGAGAAATCGCCCCAATAAGGGCGCCCCCACACCGGAACCTAAACTAGCAGGACCCTAATTAACCCTAACAAGCTGGAAAGTAAACATATACACAATAAACATAATACCAAATAAAAGCATAAAGAAAGAAGACCAAAAAGTGACACACACATATACCGAATGAAGAAACGTTCCCCTCAGTTCAGGGGTTCATCAGGGAACCAAAAGGTAATAGAGTCACACAATTTCAACTGTAATAAAAAATAACCAACAGTTAACACGTCAAAAAAACTTACGTCCCTTGTTAGGTAACAGAACGACCAAGGATAAATAGAAGGGTCCCAGATAAAAAGACAACAGATCCCTTCACATATGTAGTGAACTGATCTGGTAGGCAGTCACATATTATCAATTATAGAGTGTATGGAAGGCTATGAATTTCACAACCATTGTCTGCTGCAGAAACAACATTGTAAAACAAGCTTTGTAGAGGTTTACAGCAAGCAAATGGCTGTTAGATATTGTGATCTACATATACAAGCAAAGTCATGACTCAGTCTGAAGGCCATGGATACAAAGCAACAGACCATAAGGGCGCGTTCACACGGCATAGGACAAATAGGCCGGTATTTGTCCTGTTTTGTGGCCGTCCCCACGGCCGCGGTTGGGACAGCTTTTCTCCGCGATGAGCAGAGAAAAGCCCTCCCCCTTCACATTGAGAAGCACAGATTCCGTACGAAAACCAGACCGAAGATGGTGCTTCCACAATGTTTTGTTGTGGGGACTGTTGCACGGGTTTTCCATAGAGCACCATTGTGCTCATTTTCGGCCGGTTTTTCAGGCGGTCTGAAAAACCGCAAACCGGCTGAAAAGCCGGCCGAAAAACCATGCCGTGGGGACATGCCCTAAGACTACCTCTAAACGGCAATTGTAAAATACAGTCGGATTCTGCTATAGAATCTGACCACTATTTTATAAATCGGTTTTCATTTTGTACCACATTTTTTATGCGGCTTTTCCGGTCGGATTTCGGAACAGCCCATTAAAATTGAACAGTGCCATATTTTGAAGTTTCAAGTGAAATACGATGGATAATAGAACATGTTGTAAGTTTTTTTGAACGGATTTTGGATTTAAAATCTGACATGTGCAGACTACAGCTCGGATTTTCTATTAAGGTCTATGGGGATGATTACAGTTGGATTTAGGCGGATTCTAAATACTGAATCCACAGTAAACCAGCACCGTATAGCTGTAGCCCAACAGTTTTCTGTAACATCATTAGAAATCTTCAAGATAAAGAAGCTGGAAGATTTCTATAACAGTTGAAACTGCTGCCAGCTTTGTACACCTAAACCATGCTACTTACGCTATTAACACTGTCAATGGAAAAAAGCTTCTATGTATCCATGTAATTTCAACCTATTTAAAAAAATATAGTAGAAAATGGATTGCCCGGTTTAAAGATTCAGATTTAGTAGTGGGGGTCTTTGGTTCAGAACCCTCACCCATTTGCTACAGAAAACGCCAGCAACAAATATCTTTCACTGAAGAACACCGCATATCCATGTCAATGCATTATACAGACATCTTATTTGTATAGGGTCACACCCTGCTGGCATGTCAAAGATACTTTTTGGTGCATACTGAAATTTTTTTTCCTTTTTTGCAGAGACACAGAAGCTTGGCAGTTGCAGTAACATAAAGTAAACCTGTCATGTGATCTTAGCTGCCCTATCTAAGAGCAGAATGTGACTGACAGAGAGAAGCTGAGCTTGGTGATATTTAGGTCTATACTATTTGAAGTCGAATTTCTGAATTAAAAGGATTGCATGCAATCTGGACCAAATGGACTGAGATTTTGACAGTCTTGAGTACACCACTATATACTATTTTCTACTACGTTATAAAGTGTAGTGAAGTATATATACACACAAATTAAAAGTAGGTAAGAAGGACAATAATCTGTGTTTACCTATTGTTGAATTGGGTCCAGAGGACTGTACATTATACCCCAAATCCTCCAGGTGGTCAGGTCATGCCAAGATCCTTTCCTTTGTGCAGGAAGAGAGTTCACTACAGACTCATGTTTAGAGTATCCTACAGTCGCTTGTAGAAGCGTCCTCTTACGTCTTCAACACTAGAACCTTCACTTCTGTTTAGATACTACTAAGGCCATGGTCCTCAATATGATGCGAAATGTGCTTGGGGCTATTCCATTGCTCAAGTTGCAGTGCACAACCAGTGATACAGCAGGGTCTTTCTAACTCATTTTCCTCTATGGCTCAGTTCCAATCCAGTGACCCCACTCAGGGCTTCTTGACTACAAGTCCTGATTTAGCTCTTGCAGTTTCATGCAGATGTTGCACAAGTCTCAAACCACCTTAGGCTTCAGTCACTTCTATGCTTCTTCTACAACACACCCCTTGGTGGTTTACTAGGCCTAAATCTATTTCCTCCCAGTCGGCAGGTCTCACTAGCCCTGTACCGCATATACAAACACTCACCTTCTAGAAGTGAACCTAGCACCACCGTAACAATGGCCCTCACTGATCGCCAATTGCAATGGTGTAGGGTTTGTCAGAATACTGGAGGTAGCATCAGCATGGATTGTTTGGGTTTTGCTCACAATGTTGGTAGGTACAGACATGATTTAAAGGAGCCCAAACAATCATATAAAATCACAGAAGAGCAAACAGACCATGAATGAGCAGCAATCCGTTTTCTGGACTCTTCATTAGTCCTTTCTACAGAGCACAGGGCCTTGAGCAATCTAATGAAGATTGCTTCTACTACAGATAACTAAGAGGACGTCCACACAACAAATGACAAAATACTTTTGATGCGGTTTTCAATGTGGATATCAGGTCATTTTTTTCCGTCAGATTTACAGTCATGAATGGAACTCATTTTCTCTCTATGGGGTTTTGAACATGGATCCATCATCCAAATCTTTGGGACGTGTTCTTTGACCTGGAATACGGCCAATCATTGAACATGTTCTAAGTGTTTTGAAAAATTGAGGGTTGTGAAATCGGACCTTAAGAAAGTCCGAGTTGTGTGGGATACAACTCGGATTTTCAGTTGAGGTCTGTGGGGATGGTACTACTGTCGGATTTTCACAGTTTTTAAAATCCGACTGGAACTCCTTGCAGTGTAGACAGACCCTAAGGCCATGTTCACACGGCTTAAAATGGGCCGTATTTCGGTCCATAATTACTCGCCGAAGTGCGCTCATTACGGGCTGAAGGCGGCCCAGTCATTACGGTAATCCACAGTTCTCATAGAGAACTATGGATTACGTCTCCTCTCCCTGCTCGGCGAATCCGCCGCGTGGGGAGATAAGTGACATGTGAATTACCAGCGGCGTATACGCGCCGCTGGTAATGATTGTCTATGGGCCGGCGAGGTGCCGGCCCCCCGCTCCCTCCCCCGCCCCGGCCACACGGCGTAATTGCGGAGCGTAATTACGTCCCGCAGTTAAGCCGTGTGAACATAGCCTAAGAGCAATCAGACAAGAGTGTGTACTGGATACCAGGGACTGGGGCATTTGATCACTATTGTCTAGGGTGACTAATACTAATAAAGGGTACCCACTAAGACATGAAGTGTTATCCAAGTTTTGCTCTATAATGTATATTTTCCACTTGTGGAGTTGCTCATTCTAATCCTTTAAATATAACATACTATAGCAAATATTCTAGGTTCCAGAGATTCACAAGGCCCATTAATAGTACATTTCATCACAGCTGAAAAGTTACTTGAGGCTCCTGTGATACGAGTCAACAGAAAGGGGAGTAGCTAGTGCACCTTTTGTACACTTTCCCTAAAGAAACCGATAGTATTACCTTAGAACTCAGAGCGGCTTTTGTTAGCAGTAACGTGGAACAGAAAAAAAAAAAAAAAGAGCACAGAGACTTACAATGGGGAGTTATTAGCTGAATCTCAGGAGACTTCATCTCTGCACAGGGCTATACGATACAATTACTGAAGATTAAAAATTCAAGATTAAATGGAAAACTTGCATGGAATCAAAACAACATGAGAAAACAGTAAAGGCAGTGCTTTAAAACCTATCTGTGAGCCGAGGTTCTCGAAGGGAGGATCCCCGGGGCTCATCGGGGTGCGGGGGAGGTGGCGATGCGGCAGTAGAGGGAGGGAAGAGGAGCAGCGGTTAACCCGACTACCCGGTTATTTTCTAATAGCGGTTACTTGACTAGGTCACGCACAGGGTTTGTTAGTTAATGTTGTATGTTAGGTTACAGTATATAATCTATATGTGATACTTTGGTCACTTAACATCCAGATCTATGTGAATTGATAGCTTCCCTGTACTAATGATCGTTAAATTAATGAAGGTCGCAGATTGATTCACACAAAATTTTGGAATTCATTTGTTGTCACATCTTTATGAACATTCATTTCTGCTTCTTGTATTGTGACTTCGTCATCGTGTATTGTATGTTATGTTTAAATGAAAATTGAAATAAACACCGTTTTAAAAAAAAAAACAAAAAAAACCCAAAAACCTATCTTTGGCCATTCTGAAACTGAAGGTGACCGTTCACCCCATAACAAAGATAAAAATATGGGGTCAGTTGTAGGCTTTGGGTTGTTTTTTTTTTTTGACACCATGAAATTTCTAACACTGACCCGGAAGTCCTGACAGAAATTTCACTGTAGAATTTAGCAACCTGACACTTCCAGGTGCAAAAGAACAAACACAAACATCAACAGAAAAAAAAAAAATCTTGAAATTTTCAGGTGCATTGGCTACTTTGTTCCCATGGTTGTCAGATAAACCATATACCATGTACAGACTCCACCTTCTGAAACAGGAGCCTCAAAAGGTTGATTCTTGCATCTTACATCTGATAGATCCCAATATGTTTTATACATGTGTGGTGGATGGCAGCTATTTGGTTTTGGTGAACATAATGTGTATGGGTGAGCAACAGAAGTAGGTCTATAATATAAGTATTTTTTATAATATGAGTAAAAAGATCTAGTTAGCAAGAAGAAAATTCATTTTCCAAGAACTGAAGAGAAAAAAAAAAAAAAAAGAGAAAAGATGAAAAGCAACAAGATTGATGAAGACAAAGACTATGAATATTAGAAAGCATGGAGACTTAAGAGGACGGGACAATCTGGATCAATTCTACTCAAGGGCCTTAGATGCTGAATTCATCTCGATGGTAATGATAATGCAGGGATCAATAGTCTCCAAACTTAAGGAGTAGTATTATTTAGTAAAAGGCTTAGACTTGATTAGAAGACTATCTGTGAACAGCCACATGTGGCGTTGCAGGTCAGCCCTGCTCCCTTCAATGACGCCGAGCTGCCATACCAGACACATCCCACGGGTGCGGCACTATTTCTAGAAAAAGCAGGTATGTTTCTCTAATCCTATACAATACCCAAGACTTTTGAATCACATTGTAGAAATTGTTCCACACCACCGCCAGCTAAATCAATACCAATGCTGTACAATTTGTGATAAAAATATAGACAACATATCCTCTAAACCACAGGTGTCAAACACAAGGCCCGCGGCCTTGTGTTTTCCGGCCCGCGATCTCCCTGACTCTGCACGGCTGTTTTACCACAGCCATGCGGAGTCAGTCAGCTAGTACAGGGAGAAGGCAGGAGGGATCGTTTCCCTCCCACCTTCTCCCTTTGTATGTACAACACTCGGTGAGCGCTGTACATACGGCGTCGCAGGGGGCGTGACGTGCCGCTTTGCTCACGCCCCCTGTGACGCTGGGTCTCCTCGGTCGGCAGCCTCTGCCGCCGAGGAGATCTCTGGGAGCTGCGTGCGGGCGTAACGTCACGCTGCTTACACCGTACACCCGCTCCAGGACCGGACCGCGCCCCGCTGCCCTTCCACCAGGTAAGTAGTTTTTATTTTATAATCATTGGGGGGGTGCTGTGGGGCATGTATATGGCTACTGGGGCGGCTGTGGGGCATGTATATGGCTACTGAGGCGGCTGTGGGGCATGTATATGGCTACTGGGGCGGCTGTGGGGCATGTATATGGCTACTGGGGCGGCTGTGGGGCATGTATATGGCTACTGGGGCGGCTGTGGGGCATGTATATGGCTACTGGGGCGGCTGTGGGGCATGTATATGGCTACTGGGGCGGCTGTGGGGCATCTGTATGGCTACTGGGGCGGCTGTGGGGCATGTATATGGCTACTGGGGTGGCTGTGGGGCATGTATATGGCTACTGGGGCGGCTGTGGGGCATGTATATGGCTACAGGGGTGGCTGTGGGGCATGTATATGGCTACTATGGCGACTGTGGGGCATGTATATGGCTACTGGGGCGGCTGTGGGGCATGTATATGGCTACTGGGGGGGCTGTGGGACATATATATGGCTACTGGGGGGGGGCTGTGGGACATCTATATGGCTACTGGGGGGGCTGTGGGACATCTATATGGCTACTGGGGGGGGGGGCTGTGGGACAGCTATATGGCTACTGGGGCGGCTGTGGGACATCTACATGGCTACTGGGGCGGCTGTGGGACATCTACATGGCTACTGGGGCGGCTGTGGGGCATCTGCCTGGCTACTGGGGGGGGGCTGTGGGGCATCTGCCTGGCTACGGGGGGGCTATATGGGGCATGTACCTGACTACAGGGGGCTATGGGGCATCTGCCTGGCTACTGGGGACTATATGGGGCATGTACCTGGCTACAGGGGTCTATGTGGGGCATCTCCCTTGCTACAGAGGGCTATGTGGGGCATCTCCCTGGCTACAGGGGGGGCTATGTGGGGCATCTCCCTG
Organism: Phyllomedusa bahiana; assembly: GCA_025379985.1. NCBI lineage: Eukaryota > Metazoa > Chordata > Amphibia > Anura > Hylidae > Phyllomedusa > Phyllomedusa bahiana. The sequence goes on from JAODAL010003216.1 coordinate 119,519, forward strand.
GCTACAGGGGGGCTATGTGGGGCATCTCCCTGGCTACAGGGGGGGCTATGTGGGGCATCTCCCTGGCTACAGGGGGGGGGCTATGTGGGGCATCTCCCTGGCTACAGGGGGGGGCTATGTGGGGAATCTCACTGGCTACAGGGGGGGCTATGTGGGCATCTCCCTGGCTACAGGGGGGCTATGTGGGGCATCTCCCTGGCTACGTGTGGCATCTCCCTGGCTACAGGGGGGCTATGTGGGGCATCTCCCTGGCTACAGGGGGGGCTATGTGGGGCATCTCCCTGGCTACAGGGGGGGCTATGTGGGGCATCTCCCTGGCTACGTGTGGCATCTCCCTGGCTACAGGGGGGCTATGTGGGGCATCTTCCTCACTACAGGGGGGCCATATGGGGCATATTACTACCTGGCTACAGGGGGGCAAAATACCTATCTACATGGGCAGATATACCTGTCATCTACAGGGAGCTTTATACCCACTTATCTACCTACATGGGTCATATGTACCTATGGGGGGCTAATATCTTCCTGGTTCCCCTCAAGGGGCTAATTATAATAGCAATACTGTACAAATGTAACAGTTAAGGAGAAGTTTACAGAGGTCTAAAATTGTCGGCCCTTTAAGGCCCTTTATGGTACGCCGTAAGGCTGATGTGGCCCCCGGTGAAAACGAGTTTGACACCCCTGCTCTAAACCTTATAAATTGTGGAGAACCAATGTTCTCAGCCAAGTATTGTACTTGGTAAAAGGCAGGTGTCTAAATGAAACAATGAACTATAAACTGTCCCAGTAAAATTCACAAATGAACTTTGCAAATTCCTAAAGCAGTCTTATTACAAAGGATAAAGTACACTAAGATAGTCGTACACATTCAATTAAGAGGGTGTGAGACCTTTCAGATATGCCTATCGGCCAACAATTGGAGTTGCTGGTTTCCTCATTCACATGGTGTTCTCCGTGAGGGGCTAGCAGCCTCATAGACATTTGATGGCAAACATAAAATGGACATGGTCAATAGAAGTGAAAACATTGCAATGGCTCCTGGGCTCAGATACCGGTCCGGCAGTGTCAGACTGGGGTGCCTAGGGCCCACAGGTAGAGTTGCTTCTAGGCGCCCACCATTCAAGTTGTTTCTGGGCCCACCCGTGGAGTTTATTTAAGGGGCCCATCCTACAACTACTATAAATGAATGTGCATACTATACTCTGCATCTTGCTTTTTACCTCTCTTTCTATGCTTCTGGATGCATATGCAGTTAAAAAAAACAACTCCAGTTCTGCCATGCACAGGGGCCCACCAAGGGTTTCCCCTATTCTCTTGTGGGCCAGTCTGAGCTGGCATTCAGAGCCTAGAGGTTTTACTGACACATACATGTTGGGCCTTGGCGAATATTTTGCATGCAGGCCTACATATTACAAGCTACATCTTTGATGGGAATCTTTAAATGGGGTGTTCAGTTCAAATGAAACCTAAATAATGTGCTACTGGTGCCATAAAATAAAAAAAATAAACTCGCCTTTCTCTGCTCTTAAATTAGTGTTTGAGACAATATCAATGGATAAAGAGCTGGACCCAAGACAACAATAAGCCGCCAGTAACAAATGTCTTGCAATTAGTTGTGGGAATCTTTTATTATGCAGAATGCAGAATACTGGTCTCACCTGTATTTTTGCTCATTCCAGGTCAATGAGACTTGCTAGAGGCAAAAATGTGACAATTGCAGGTTACTCTCCCAGAGCAGGAATTCATAAACCCACTTATGTGAAAAGAACAGCTCTGTATGTCACTGCAAAAAGTCTTATAACTCAATTACAGGTAATCTACCTTGTGAGTAAGCCAAAACAAGTACCGTAGTCCATGCACAATAGATAGTTCTGATACAACTGTACATTACAGTTAGAGTGGGCCTTTAAGGTGGTCAAAGGCATGAGATAAAAGGTCACTCAAAACTAATGTTATCCACCGATTCTCCCAATTAACGGCCAATGACTAAAATATTTTGGCAATGTTAGATTATTTTCAGTTGAAAGTGAGCTTTAACATAGTTTATGGTGTAGTAGGTGCATCGAAAATACTGCTATAATTCAAACACAATCAATAGAGCCAGGGAGACGGCGGAGTTGAGAACAGATGTAACAGTTATTTTTTTTAATTTTAGTACTGCAGCACCAACATAAATTTGTTTTAAAAATCCACATGGACAACCCCTTTAAGGATCTGCCATTTTAAAAAGAAAAAGGCAGTCCGTAAGAGGAGAAATGCAATTATTTATACTAGTTTTCAGATCCCAATGAAAACAATATAGGTCTTAAGACACCCATTGTAATGCTCATACATGCCATGATGCCAACTAGAAGGCAGCTTCACAAGTACCTTTGGGGTAGAAAATAGGGAGTAGTGATGTGGTGTAGTCACTGTCATAAGTAGATAACTTTCTTTAATTGACTATTAATAATGACAATGTACATCTATTTACATGATCACTCAGTTATTGTCCATCTTCAGATTGTATTTTAACATTACTGAAAACAATCCAGTTAGGAGTCTTGTAGTCTACTGAAGGCGAAACTCACTGAAATGATCCAAAAGAAAAAAAAAGCCTCTGTATGTCACAAATGCCCCAAGTACCCGACCTGCTGATAAAGCGGGAGTCCTGCCTCCCTACAACAAATAGGATGGAACAGCCAGGACTGGCCCCAGTCTCTCCAATGGCCATCATGGTCTGCTTCTATGTAATGCATGTCCTTGGTTACATTAAAAACAAAAACATATCAGGTTTTAGTGATGACCGTTTTCATTGTTTGACAATTACCCCAACACAATCTTGTCCTTTCATATTAAATCTGCACTAATTTAACAACATTGCATAATTTACAACTCCTTTAAAAGGTCTTTGCCACAAACTAAACTCTCTTTCTGAGACCAGCTCGTAGCTTGCCATGAGCAGGCCTCAGAGAACGAAGACATGGCCACACACGTGCACATCTCCTATTTTCTATGGTAGCTCCGAATATAGCCAAGTGGATGTACTTTGGAACTCCAATAGAGATAAATGAAGGAAAGCTGCACAGGCGCAGCCATTTCCCCATTTATCACATTTGATTTGCTTGCTTCGGGGCAAAACCTCTTTAAGGAACACTCCTGCACTGTGTTGTGCCTAGTGTAGGCCAAAGGGGACTATGACACAAGGATAACACAATGATCCTCATTTATCAAAACGGTCTAGTAGTTAAATGGTCTGTGTTGCCCTTAATAACCAATCAGAGCTCAGCTTCCATTTTTAAACTGTTTTGGAAAAGTGAAAGATGAGCACTGATTGGTTGCCAAGGGCAACAAAAATACTGTTAGACAGTCTTGATAAATAAGGCCCAATGAGTCTGTTTTGCCTGGACTATTATTATATGGTTATTATAAGAACTACTACCTTTACAAGCAGTAAACTTATTAATGTCAACTTCCACTTTGCTTGAATATTCCCTTGGGCTACTGAATATGAATTCCTTACAGCCCATGAAACATTTTATTGGACTGCTCCCATCTGTATGGGAAGACTTAGTAACTATAAAGCTTTTAGGGTGTTGGTATTCATGCATTTTCTTAACTTCGTTGTGTACATTTATTGAAGATAGAAGAAAACTAAAGGCAATCTCTTGGAATAAAAATTACATTCTCAATAATTCTATTAGCATATGGTAAAATACAGACTAACCTTTATGCAGTCAATATATAGGGGTGAGTGACACAATCTATACGTAATGCTGTAATTACAGCCTGAAATGAGGAGTCTTGCATTCTTGCATAAGGCGGTCATTTTGTACTAAGTGACTAATGAACAAACATTTACAGGCTGTCTGCTTGACAAAGGTGATGCCCGGATGATGATGTCAGTGCAGTGCCATAAAAAGAGCAATCAGGTTTCTGCCCAGAGTGTGGTGTAAAGGGTTTAAGGTCACAAAGTTTTCCAGGACTTCAATATTGATTGTCTATCCTTCAGCTAAGGCCTGGTGAAAATGGGCATCGAAGGCTCCATTTGGAACCTCTGTGGCAGAGGTGCAAAGGGACATATTGTACAACAGACACCAATACCGCACCGCGGACCCCATTGACTACAATGAATCCATCGTGTTTCTACCCTACGTCGTTTTCTGAGAAAAAATATTTTTTCTATCATTCATGATGGAATTTTTGAAAAGAAGTTCTAAAAGGGAACCTAAAATGTGATGGGGGACCGACCAAAGTCAAACATTTGATCAAGGGGCCCCAAACCCTACGCCCCCATAATAGCAAAAAAGGGGAAAAAATGTATACTGATAAAAGCAGAGTTTTAAGCCCAAAAAAATGTTAAAAAAAACATCCTTGGTTTATATTGAGTCACGCCCTCTGGGGCACATAAGCGCATCCGAGTCAGCCACAATCCAGCCTTTTGGCAATTTTTCAGCTGTAGCGCCCCCCGGAGTTGCATACAACGACTCTCCGGTCCCATTGGCTCCGGAACTCCCAAGGCCCAGGTGCCGGAAGGGTTCGCTTCAGCTGTATGCGACTCCTGGGGGCGCATACAGCTGAAGACACTATTGTGGAGCAGAGAGCGAGCACTCCCTGCTCTGTAATGGATCCGAAAGCCGGCAGACTTGGGGCCTTCCCAGATTATTTCGCACAGGCCGTGTCATCACGTCCCCAAATCATCATGCCCTCTGTCCCCAAAAAATGGAGACCTGGGAGCGGGGGGGAAAAGGAGTACGGGTATTTTTTTTTTACTTTTAAAAAACCCCGCCTATAATTGCCTATCCTGCCTATGGGGGGAAACAAAACCTCCCAAAAACCCGTTGGGGACATAACTCCTACATCCCCTTGGGGGGGACATATCCTGCCTATACTCCCAAAAATTGCCTATCCCTCCTAAGTTTCCTTCCCTGCCTATGGGGGGTCATATCCCTCCCTAAAAGGGGGGCAAAACCCCTGTCTAAAATTTACCACCTGTAGGGGGACATTAAATGCCTATAAGCCTATGTAATTTTTTTGGGTATCCATTTTTATTTTTGAAAATTTTTCCCAGTAGTGCTCCCATCTTCCACCCTACCCTTATATCGAGTCAATAAGTTTTACAATTTTTTTGGGGCAAAATTGGGTCCCTGGCTTATATTGGGGCACTTAAAACCAATTAAAAAGGTAGGTGACAGTTTTTCCTCCTTGTTTACACAGGCACAGCTGCTTGGGAGGAAACAGAGACCATGCATTTTCTATGAAGCATGGGCGAATCGAGACTAAATGATCAGTCCATAACAATATAACATGGGTGCTACTTCGTAAATCCAGATGTAAGAGGACAAGATCATAACTGGCAGACATGGTTATGTGAATGGAGATTATCAATGTGATTATAAAACTTTGAACTACCAACAGGACATGCAAGACTTCAAGCATCTCGTTCTTCTATCAACTATGTTGAGGTATTCACACCATGCAAGGGCAGCTTTAGAAATTGCAAAACTGATAAGGACAGATATGACAAATGAAGCCTGTTTACTGAGAATATGTAAGTGTATATATATATACACACCCACACACACCCCCCGGCACTTTTTGGGTAACCTGTCCAACTGCCTTAACATTTAATTTCTAATCCCCCAATACTGGCGGCAACTCAGTGCATTTAGGCTTTAGACAGTCAAGACAATTTTGCAGTTCAAAAAAGAGCATCAGTATGGGGGGAAAAAAGGTGATTTGAGTCTTTTAACGTGGCGGGTTGTTGGTGCCAGAAGGGCTGGTTGAGATTTTGAAACGCTGATCTCCTGGGATTTTCACCCCACAACCCCTCTAAAAGGGTTTTTAGAGAATGGTCCGAAAAAAAAAAACATCCAGTGAGCGGCAGTCCCTGTGGGGGGGGAAAAACCTTGTTGATGCAGAGGTCAAAGGAGAATGGGGAGACTGGTTCAGCTGATAGAAAGGCAAAAAGTGACTCAATGCCACCCTTACAACCAAGGAGCGAAGAGATCTCTGAACGCACATACGGCGAACTTTTAGGAGAGGGGTACAGCGCAAAGCCACACCGGGGCCCCCCTTTTCAGCTAAGAACAGGAAAATAGGCTCCAATTTGCCCAAGCCCTGAAATTTGGACAGTAGAATTGGAAAAACTTGCCCGGCTGATAGTCTATTTCTGCTGCGACTTCGGATGGGGAGGGTCAGAATTTTGGGGTCAACAAATGAAACATGGGTCCTCCTGCCTTGTATCAACGGTTTTGGTGGTTTTGGGGGTGGTGTCATGGTGTGGGGAATTTTTTTTTGGGACTCTTTGGGCCCCCTTGGGACCAATTGACTGTTGCAACACCTTGTTTTATCTATGCCCCAAGAATTGAGGAGTTTTGAAGGCAAAAGGGGGTCCCAAAACCCTTACTAGCCTGGGGTCCTAATAATGGCCGGGGAGTGAAATATTATAAAATTACATATAAACCCAACACACAACCCAACACAACAATATATCACACATGCAAATTTTTATGTGTTGGTGTGTATTATTATAATATATATAATAATATACACACATACATACATACAACATCACACCAAACATAATACAAAACACAAGTCACACATCCTCCAGTAGTATAAAAAAAGTGAAAATTTTTCCATCAATTTTGCGTACATAAAATTTTTTTCTTTGTTAATATGAATTTTGGTCCACATATAAAAACATTACAGTGTAGTTTTCCCACCAGTTTATTTTGGGGCGTGAAGCTTTCTACAATGACAGTCCACAGTACCAGCCCTTTGGCAAACATTGCATGATGCAACGAAGCTCCACCGTGTTTTAAAAAAAGTTTGGGGATGGAGGAGGAGGCAGTGAAAGTATGTCAGGCAAGGGGGAAGGGGGGCGAGAGGTGAATTCAAGAAAAGCAGATTCATTTTGGAGTTGGGGGACAGAAACAACACAGATTTGCTTACAGCTACATAATGATTCTTTATGAAAAAGTACAGAACAGTAAAACTACATCTGTGCATGGAACAAAGAAGTGGACACCTGAGATCCACATTATCTAATGCCTCAGGTGTATAAATCTCAGCACAAACCATAATATATAGTCCCGCCAACTTGTGAATTTTGGGAAGCAGATCCGATTTTTCCTTTTACTATTTTACTTTTTTTTTTTAAAATATATCCTTAATTCTGGAAAAGCTTGGTGACAACCAACTATTCCAAACTATTAATAAGCCCATGTGCTTAGCTATGTAAGAATATGTTGACGGCTTCTATGGTAGATATATAGATATATCAGCAGGTTTCACTAATCTTAAAACAAATCTGTAGCAGAATCTGCATGTATAACATGCATATTTTCCCGAGAAATTCATCCCTTTACATGAAAAGAGGTGAAATAAGTGGTGACAATCCACAACAAAAATGAATGTGCTGCACCGCACCACAGGTCATTTTCCAGGATGCAGAAAAATATTGTAGTCCAGGAATGAGATTTGCTATTATCCCATACACATCTGGAATAGAAACTGCAAAGAAAACTTGCAGAAATGTCACTACTTGTGCATTTACCCCTATAGTGTTGTTGTACAACTAAACCAATTTGGAACTAGAAGTTTTATCAAAATACAGAACCCCGGCAGGGTTTGGGTATGTTCACACGGTGTGTTGAATATGTTTTTACAATATGTATTGCGTAAAACATATCCAAATACATACCACAAGCTGCGGTACATATTTGGATATGTTATGTTTTCTGGACTACAAAAATGTATTTCTATTGTTTCTATTGGCTTTTAAATGCGTAAAAAATGAATCAAGAAGTGACATGTCAAGTCTTTGAACGCATCCGTAAAATGCAATACAATAACCTATGTAAAATACGTATTGTCTGAACGACGATACGAATTTTACATTGAAATCAATGAAAACTGAATGGAACACAAAGGGGTTGTCTCACTACAAGGATTGCTTTTTATGTGAAAGATCTTGCAGAAACAAGTCACTTTGCAATGTCTGTCCATTAACAGTGTCCTACCTATTCTAAGATATCCCCTCTTGTATGGGCTGCATCAGCTACTCAGGTCACTATAGCTACAGACCTGTTCAGTCTCTCCTGATAGGCTGCCAGCACTGGTTGCTATAGCTACAAACCTGGCTTCTACTGCAGCCTAGTAGAAGCCAGTAAACATGCCCCTGAATTCAAAATGAAACCAAGAAATCAGGATTGAGGTAACATGAATCAATGCAGTGAGACAACCCCTTTAATAAATATTTCACAAATGCCGTGTGAACATACCCTTAGACTTTCCACTAAAGTATCACGTTTTCCACTGGGAACAGGTTCCGACACAGTAAAAGGGCCCCCAACAGAACAAAGTTCTAAAGGTCGAGCAGAAGACAACCTGATTTTGAGCTTTTTTTTCGGGATGTTTCAGGACCTTTGGGGTATATTGTTTGTTTTTCTCCTATTTGGTTCCTTTTTTGGATTATCACTGGTCTGTTTCTTATTGGCATTTACACATACTACAATTAGATCTTATGGATGATTGCTCTTGAATGCACAATGATAACAACAAAGAATACAATGCAATAAAATGTGGGTTTGAACATGCTCTATATAGGAGGGTGGCCCTCAGAATCATTTACTCTGGTGGGCGCAAACCAATACCAGCAAAGTAGAAATCCCTGTGAGAGATGAATAGACTTTATTGGTGGTCATTCAGCTATTCCAAAAACAAAAAACATTAAGTGATTATATGCAAATGATACGAGTCCATCCACACAGCAAGGTTTCTTGACAGATTTTCAGACCGTTTTCGAATTTGAGAACCATCTGAAAACCAACCAGAAACCATCCCCGGCGTACTGAAAAACCCTGTTTCGGGCAGTTGATGTGCAATTCATTAGTTATGGGAGACGGATGAATCCGCAGACAGAAACGTCTCCCAAAACCATGCAAAAGATGATAAATACCGGCCGGCTCCTAAAACAGAAACCAATTGGTATTTTGTGACTGCCCTGTGGACGCACCCAAAGACCAACTATTTGGGTTGTGAGTAACAGCTTTCTCAGAAGCAGATAGACCAGCAAGACAGAAGATGAGACCTCAAGGACCTGTACTTACAAGGAATTTCTAATATTTTGAGGACACCCATAAATGTCTCCAAAGACTACTATGTACACAAGGACTATTATAATGAATAAAACAAAACCTATCTGAATGTGGTGGATCATTCCTGCAAACTGCACTGCAAAATTAACAGTATCTACCCACACCTACCAAACTAAGTAAACCTGAAATACTACATGCCAGCAGTTCAGCATATAACATGACTTGGAAAAGTAACTGGCAACACAAACATTGTCCACTTCTAAAGGTTAAAGACAAATTAAACGTGTTCTCGTGAACAGGAATCCTGCAACCTTAGGGATGAAACACACACAGTTCTTGAAAGTGGTGCTTTTCCTAAAAGAAGGAGGCCAGTGTGTACAGGACATAAAGGAAATGAAAATCCATTAGTCTGAATTAAGTGGGTATTTTTAGAGTACGTCCAGTAAATTTCTCTCATCTTATGTTGCTATTAAGAACAGCATCAGACGACGCACTTTTAAAACAAGCATGTGGATGTTTTCCCCCAGCAGATTTACAGTCAGTAAATGAGTCCCATTCATCTCTGTGGGGTTGTATCCAAAATAACATATAAATGTTTTGGATGCATTTTACAGTATTTTAGCCATCCCCATCAACCTCAATAGTAAAATTTCCACGTGGAATACGACGGAAGAATGAACATGTTCTAAGTATTTAGTTTAATAAAGACCAGCTAACAGAAATACGCATTGTATGAACAACAACGCATATTTGCTATTGAGGTCAATAGGGATAGTTTATTTTTGGTGCAAGAAGAGGCTTTCAAGTCAGAATCCGCATGAATTCCGACCTGAAATACTCGTTGTGTGGACGGACCCTTATAGATGTTGCATTGTGTATGAGGACCCTTAAAATAGAATCAAAGGACTCATACACAGGGGCTATACTGATGCTGCAATAGAGGTACGTGAGGCCTTTGCTGTGCTTACACATGCTTCAGTTTCCGTTGCTTTTAAAACACTGGCATTTTCAATCAGAATATCTCTGCACACATGCATTCCAACAAAAACTCACAGCATGGACTCTTAAGCTCCAGGTACCAGGCCCCATGTACTGCTATACAGACTACCATGTGCATGAGCACTAAAAGTTAGAAAATTTAACATGTTAAGAGAAATCATAAAAAATACCTTGTTTTTTCTTCCTGTTCTGCACAAACTCTGAATTCCGCAGACTACTAGGAGCCGTCCTTCTGTAGATGCTATTCCGTTTCATAGAATTTGTACTAGATGCCAATTCCGCTTTAGCGCAAGGTGGCAAATCGTTACTTTGAGTTCTCCCAGCTGATTTATCAACTCCCTGGTCATTATAATCCACATCCGTTACAGGGCCATTAAATTCATGATAAACATCACTGCTCTCTGGTCTGTATTGAGGATCATGAGCTAAATCAATGGTCCTCTGATCTTCCCAAGAGCTTCCATAGTGGTCTCTCTTCTTGAGTTTTGACTGTCCAACAGTATCTTTAAACTCATCGTAACGCTCACATTCATAATCCATTGCATTTCTGTTCATGTAGTCCACTTCCTCTAGATCATCGCTGTTAAGATACAGGTCAATTTCTTCTGGAGGATTGTACTCAAAATCATAAGCCATGCGTTTACATGAGGTAGTAGGTTCAGCTTCAAAATCTAAAGATCGACTTCTGTCATATTTTAGGTCCTCAACATATTGATCCACCATCCCTTGATCTTCAATTATGCCAACAGAATCACAATCCAAAGGTGAAAAATCATAACGCCTTGTAGTGGTTTTCTTGGAAATGCCTGCAGGTCCAGGCTCTGTTTTATCCTTTTTGTAATCCACTGAGTCCTTCTTAATGGGTCTACATCTACTATTTGAAATTTCAGGATACCTAGAAGAGCCCACATCCTCACATCTAGCATATTGGTCTTTTGTTCTTTTATAATACCTTTGCTCATAATCTGACCTTTTCCGTTCAATGTAATGGTCAGTCCTATATTCTTGCACATCTTGGTCAGAGTACTTCTTTTCCAAAGATTGATGTCTCACTTCCGTTTCATAATTTCGGCCCTCTTTTCTACGGTGATAGTCCCGATAATAACGATCATCGTTTATGAAGTCATCTGACCACTTATTGTCATACTTCCTTAAATATCGAACATCTAATTCTCTAGGCTCTTGATATGAATATTTATAGTCATTGTAGCCATCATGGCGAGGGTGCCTCTCTCGCCCAATATCATGCCTAAACTTAACAGGACTAGTTCTAATGTTCTCCAAAGTATCATAATATCTGTCCATGTTTGTCTTACCATCATAATACTCATCTTGGGATCTCCTGTAGTAGTCATCAGACCCTCTGTAGTCCTTGTGCACTTTGCCATTGGCTCGGCTTTGATTGTAATATTGTTCTTTTTTCATAGGCAAAGTTTTATGTTCTTCAGCATATCGCTGCTCCCGATATAACCTCTCCTCGTCAAGATGCCTACGTTTCCCTAAGTTCTGGCAGTCTTCATACTCCCAACATGGCACATGTAGATCTCTACGAGGAACTGTAGACTCGATTCTTGAGGTAGAGTACTGTTCATGCTGCAAGGCACACATCCTTGTCTTCTACCAGCCTTGGGCTGGCCCCCAACTAGGAGTCCATTGTGCGTACATTAGTCTAAGAATGAATGCATGAATGCACAATCCAAATCGTGGGAACGAAGTATCCATTGAACAGTCTACTCTCCGGCTACAAAAAGTTGTACTTCATGAGCTTTCGGCTTACCTGCAGACACTCCCTTCTGTTCCTTCTTGCTGAAACTCAATCCCTCACTTTTTTTCCTTTACTCTCAAGCAGCCAATCCACAAACTAGGACTGCCTCTCCCACCTGATTCCAGAATTAATTAGTAACTAGTGTCATATGACCAGAGACTCTTAACAAGTCCCTGAGTTTCATTGGGCTGAACCTTCCCTCATTTACATATGAGGGCTTGGTTTTTTCCAAGCAGCAAAACTGGATAAATTGCTTTGTTATGCTAAATGCTCAGGGAGGCAGAGAGGACGCTCTGGTATGTAAGATATGAGACTACTCAGAAGAGAAACAACATAATACTAACACAAGCAAAACACAGAAACCTAATAAAATGCTGTGAGTAAAAATAAATCACAAATCAATAAGTAGTAAATAAATTTAACCCACAGTAAGTAACGTTGGTCTTGCTCTAAAAGAATTTTACAGTCAGTTTAACTCTGTCACACAGAAATCATTGTCTAAAACTGTGTAAACATAAAAAAAACACACAGAAAAAAGCAACAACAACAGTTTCAGAAAAGCAAAAACTTTGATAAGGCTGATAAATCAAAGTTATGTCAAACGGACAGAAGCTATCATTTAAAAATGAGTACAATTCAGGGGATAAGCAACAGAGGGTATAAAGTGTAAAAGACCACCATCTGCCTCCACAGACAGAGAAGTAAAAATAGCCTCAATCTCCTTTTTATAAGTACTTCATACTATCACATTACCACAAGTCTATAAAACATAACTTAATTAATCAAGATAAGAAGCAAACAGAATATACATAAAAAAGGTCCAAAGCATTTACGGTAAGTAAAAATCAAAGGGGATATAGATAATCACAATCACCCCATATATATCTTAAAGGGGTTGTCTCACTACAAGGATTGCTTTTCCTATTAAAGATCTTGCAAAAAAAAGTCACTTTGCAATATATGTCCGTTAACAGTGTCCTAGCTATTCCTAGATATCCCCTCCTGTGTGGGCTGCATCAGCTCCTCAGATCGCTATAGATACAGACCTGTTTGATCTATTTTGATAGGTTGCCAGCACTGGTTTCTATAGCTACAGACCTGGCTTCTACTGCAGCCTATTGAAAGCCAGTAAACGCACCCCTGAATTCAAAATGAAACCAAGAAAACAAGACAAATCAATGTAGTGAGACAACCCCTTTAATCCAAAAAAGGAAGCAAAGAGGAGAAAAATAAACATTATGCCCCAAAGGTCCCCAAACATCCCCAAAAAAGATTTAGTGTGGGCGATTATCTAGGATATCCCCTTTGGTCACCTATGATTTTTACGTAAATGTTGATGCATATTGTTTGTTTTTATCTTGATTAATTAGAAGTTATGTTTTATAGACTTGCGGCACTGTGATTGCATTGATCTGTTACGTGGTCTTCGGCTACTAGTTATCTGATCACTCTCAGTGATGTCTGCAAATACTTTGTACCAAACGAGGGAAGAGATGTACAACTGATTCATGAGCAGACATAAACACACCAGCTTGTTTAGGATTAGTGCAAATAGGTCAAACGTGAACATGGCATTAGGATGGTGCTGCTATACTTAACTGTTAACAGAAACCAGATTTCATTCAAACACACAGTGATACCAATATGTAAAAATATATACAAAGATATCACCCCACCAATAATTATCAAGCACAGTTCATTGAATCCACTCTCCCATGATCTCTGTGATTAGGGACTGCATTTCAGCAGCAGGTATTATATGCAGCCAAAGACAAGAAGATTTGCTGACGAAACCAACCAGTATCACAGTAGGTTTACAGTATGATTAACTGGAACAATTCTCAATGTGAAATGCAGGTGACGATTAAAAAAATAACCCTAGAAGAACGAGGTGTTGATGGGCAAAGGGCCGAGATAGTATTAATTTCTATACAACATACAGTATGATCTCAACATTGATACCATTGTGCTGGACATACCCTGTTTCCCCGAAAATAAGACAGTGTCTTATATTAATTTTTGCTCCTAAAGACGAGCCAAGACTTATTTTTAGGGGATGTTTTTTTTCCTATGAACAATAATTCACATTTATTGTTGAACAAAACATCAACATGTATTAATATACTGTAGTGATCTCATCACAAACATCAGCATAGGCAGCCAAACTCTGAACTGAAGAAAATAAAAAGCAACATGTCTTATTTTTGGGGGTGTCTTATTTTCAGGGAAACAGGGTTGAAGCAATGATTATCCATTGATCCAGTGTGTAATGGTTACGTTTATACTAAATGATTAAATCACATGGGGGAGAGGGTATGCTTAGGATATAGGAAGGGAATGTATCCATTGGTGGCCATATACCAAAGATATCTCTTTATAGAATGCTCGGTCAGCCGACACTTACCCCTGTCGACTCCAGTATAGATCTGCACAGTCTGATCAGTTCTCTACAAATTTGTTGGAGTAGAGAAAGTGGAATAAACCACTGTCATTCTGAAGGACCTAGTACAGCAATGTTCTATACAGGCTAGCCATTGAATTTAAAGGGCATTGAATAATCATAATCCCATCTCTTGTGGTGGCACTGCTCAAGAACAGAACACCTGTTCCCTTGGGGTGCCAAAAATGTAAAACCTTGCGATCACCCTATTGTCAGTTGAACTTTCTAACAAAAAGGGATTGTAGAAAGTGGACAACCCTCATAACTGGAAAGGTGGGGCAACCGGTCAAACCTCTCCCTTCTCCTCCATCATAGACATCTGAATATGTGGGTGTCGATGATCATGGCCAGTGAAGAGTTTGTTGAAATTAGTTAGGTTAGTCTTCGTGGATAAGTCTCAGATTTACTTATCCCAGAAATTCTAGCAGCAAACTAAAAACCTCAGCATTATTTAATCGGTGTATGGCGGTATGATTTGGGAATGAGATTGCAGTGTTATATGAGCTCTACATGGCTTATTTGAATTAATGGTGGCATAATCCTTTATCGGAAAGTTTTTCTTGAATGTTGCATATTATTTGGAGGCTATAGAGTAGTATTACCTGGGCTGTAAATAGGAATATTGTCAAGCCGTCAAATGTGCTCTTATGCAAGTTAACCATATGAGGGGAAAAAAATGAAACATCAAATATCATTATGTTGCTTGTTGCCCACAGTCCAATTTCCTATACAACTACACCTGCTTATAGTACTAGCTTATAGCTTCACCAAATGCTGAATGTTTACTGTACATCAACAATAACTGTTCATGATACAACCTGTCTCTACATTCATGACCAGCAGACAGTGAGAGGCCGACTAGCCTGAACGTGTGTTGTCAGGAATATAGCTGTGTCAATACATCCTTAAGCTTCTGATATCAGCCATGTTCTTGATGTGAACCAACAGCTTGGTTATGTCACAGATCCGTGCAGTGATTCACCGGCAATGTGCTGTGCAGACTATGTCATCCAGAACAACGATCCGACCACAGTGTTGCATACCGTTCCAGTGAAGGACAAGGAAGTTGCATTGTAATCATCAAGTTCCATATGATACAAAAGACCCATATAGACTTCAATGTGCACAGAAGGAAATGTTCACTTGTATTGATGGAGCATTTATTGTAATACCTTAGTTGATTCTCTTTTAAATGCAGGATCATTTTATACATTCACTTAAAAAAAAAATCAGGGAACTGTTTGAAAGACTGTATTGTAGCAGATTATTATTAATGCAATGCTTCATGTCAGCTACTGGAACAACCCACCATTATAGATATATATTTTATTACAAAAAGCTTGTCAGCAATTCAGGGAGGTTATAAAATAGAAAAAAAAAAAAACCAGTGCACCCACTTATGACGTCACAGAAAGACATTTCAAAAAGTATCAAGGTCACTCAAAATTTTGCAAAAATACTTTATTAACTGCATGACGAACACCAGTTGACTTTAACTCTGTAGGTCATTTATCTCTGTACAGATATTATGGAACGTCCACGCAGAAAGCGCAGCCGCGCACTAATTGTGCAGCTGTGCTAGTGGAGAGCCGGCTGTCAGTGTTAGTCCGCTCTTAGGCCATGTTCACACGGTGTATTTGCAGGGCGTAATTACACCCCGCAATTACGCCGTGTGACCGGGGACGGGGCGGGAGCGGGGGACTGAGCAGGGGGCCGGCACTTTGCCGGCCCATAGACTTGAATTGCCAGCGGCGCGTATACGCCCCTAGTAATTCACATGTAAATTATCCCCCCGCCCGGCGGCTTCGCCGGGCGGGGAGGAGACGTAATCCATAGTTCTCTATGAGAACTGTGAATTACCGTAATGAATGGGCCGTTTTCAGCCCGTAATTGGCGCACTTCGGCGCGTAATTACGGACCGAAATACGGCCCATTTTAAGCCGTGTGAACATGGCCTTAGGGTATGTTCACAAGGCGGATTTAGACACTGATTCTGGGGCGAGGATTCCACGTACAGAATCAGTGTCCAAACTGACTGTGAAGTGATTAACACTGTATCCTATGTAAAATCAGTGTTATTTTACACGAGTATTATCATGACATGTCAACTCTTTGAGGCGTTTTACACGCCAATAATCAAATAATCAAATATAGGAGGCATAAATCCTCTTTGAGCAGTCCGGGTCGTTTCCTTGCTGACAAGCTTGGAATTTTCAGTGTGGAAACAATACTTTTTCGGCACCAAAAGGGTCAGTGGTAAAAAAGCGTTAGCCAGTTTTTCACTACCCCTGCCTTCCTAATTATTGTGTACCCAAAGCTCAAGGAGGGCTGTATGCATGTGACCACTGGGGCTCAGTAACTGCAGTAACTGGGTCTTATCTGACCTAAATCGGCTCTGCTGTGACCTTAGGGGTCAGGGTTGAATTGCACCTGTAACTGGGGTTAATATACAAGTCACAGGGGAAACAAGCACCAAAAAAAGTTACATGAAAATGCCCTCCACAGGTCTTTTTTCTGACTTTTTAGGGGGCACAATATATAAAATAAAATATAAAAGAAAAAAAAAACACTAAACATCTCAAACTGCAACTTTTAGCCCGTCCCAACAACCTTAGAACTTTAAGGTATATAAATGTCCGTGCAGGAAAAGTAACAAAACCTATTTTAAGGCCATTTTTGTTGTTTAAATAAATAGATGTGAAAAACAGACTTTTTTTCACTATTTTCCTTCTATTAACTAAAAAAAAAATGTAGCGTAAAAAATGACAAACCCTACGTGTACTAAAAAGAATGAAAGCGAGCTTTGTCAGGAAGGGGGGCAAATGACCCAGTCAGGACCTCGTTAACCTTCCACTAAAAGGCAAATTATTAGAGTCACTCTTGGATCATCAAAGTATGTGATAAATTGTATATTGTAGTCATATTAGTCCAAAGGCTTGGATCTGGCATCTCTGACTTCATGACAGATGGTGGTTGAGAAAGGTCTATGACCTAAACGTCCTGAACCATCATTTGCTACATTATTTTTGATGACCCAAGACTGAGGTTGATAAAATGCCTGCGGATTCATTATATTACTACATTATATGATTGATGAAATACCTTGATGTTCCAAGATTGACTCTGATATTATGTAACACTGGGAGTGCTTATAACTTTTGAAATATTTTGAACATGAACTGCGACTGGCACCTATTCATTTTGTTTCAATCGTGAGTGCAGGACATCATTTTCTGTGCATCTTGAAAGAGACTGATGCAGCCTGTAATTCGTTGTAGGGTCACATGACCAAAGAACATTATGTGATCCGCCGGGAGCACCGGTGACGGTAGAAAAGAGCGGGTTCAAGAGGGAAGACCCCTCCCTCCCTATTTTATAACTTCTTTAGCGGACTGATGAGCAATTAGTAAATATAGGACACCCCTTAAAGCTATTTTATGATTTTTTTTTTTCGCAGGGTCTCATTCACAACGGTGTCAGAGATTCTGTTCAAACCTCTGTCGCAAAGGTCAAACAGACCCAAAGGGATGTGTTTTACAACCGACACCAACAGTGCCTGACAGATGCCATGGACCACAGCTGCTCCAACCGGCTGCTGCCATGGTGTCTGTTTAGAATAAAAAAATAGAGCAACTTGCTGCGCTATTTTTTCCGTCATTCCCAACATAACCATCGATGAAGGTTCCCACCGCCCTCTAAACAGATACGTAAACTGCACTTTTGACATTCTATATGATACCAGATTATTGACCCTATATACATACATACAAACGCATATGTACACACACCACTCACAAAGAGTTAGGGATATTTGGCTTCTAGTTGAAATTTCAGGATGAACATAGCATTTTTTTTACTTTTTTTTTTCTTTTTGATTGAACTAAATGAGACCATCTTCTAACTTTAGAATGCATATGTCCAACTGTTCAGTGTTTCAGAGCTTTTTTGCACAACTGATCTCTAACAAGAAGCTTAATGGCAAAATTCCCTACAGGTGTTTGATCCCTGAATTGCACAATAAATTTAAGGGATCAATTTGAATTGGATTTAAACAGTCCTCCTCATCATGCTGTTCACATTTTGACATCATGAGACCAAGACAACATCTTACAATTGATCAACAGTACCTTGCTATGGCGAGGCTTCAAGCAGGATTCTCTCAGTGGCCACTGCGCTTAGAGTGTCACAGAGTGTTATCAGCAGATTGCAACAGAGTGAATGGAAGAGTCACAGAAAGGCAAAGAAATGGCATCCTTTCGCTACATCACAGACTGATGAGCACTTTTATTGGAAACAGTGCACTGCAGAACCGGATGATGAATACCGCACCACTCCAGGCATGTTTAAGGGAGGTGAGAAGCAACCAAGTGTCACGTCAGATCATTGGTAACCGTTTACATCAGCGTGGTCTGCGTGCTAGACGACCTGACCACCCCACCAGGCACAGGCATCATCATCTTGCATGACCAGGAAGCATCTACACTGGACGAGGGAGCAGTGGTCATCAGTGCTGTTCAGTGATCAAAGTCGATTCACATAAACAATGGGCGTCAAGCATGCTGATGATGTCAAGGAGAGTGCTATACATCAGCCAGGTCAGGTACCTTTGCCGTTTTTATAGCATGCAAAATTTTGCCATTAAGGTCCTTTTTAGAAATCAGCAAGTTGTGCAAAAAGTACTGAAACATTGAACAGTTGGAATTATAAAGTTAAGAGATGGTTTCACTCAGTTCATTTTAATTTTTTTTTTTTTTGAGAAGTCTAATGTTCATTCTGAAATTCCAACCACAAGCCAAATAACCCTAACTTTTTGTGAGTAGTGTATGTATGTATGTACACACATATACACTCACCTCTTTCTGCTCTACCACAAGCCACCATAGTGGTTTCAATACGACAGGTTCATTTTAAGCAGGTCCTATACCATTGTGATCTAAATTAATTCATAAATAAAGAGCTTATCATAAAGGTTTATTACTTATGGTCCCAATCATCATTACATCTATGGCCACCTCAGAGTTTTTCCTGTATTATGCAACTAAAGCTAATTTATTGTAAACTTATCAATAATAACATTTTCTGATACTGTTACAGTGCCATACCATTTGTTAGACCTCTGCAGGACAAGCTGTATCTACCTTTATGCATTAGATGCTGCATACCCCACCCCCTGAATACAGGTCTCTGATGTATCAATGACCAAACAGATTAAAAGTAATTCCATTGCCCAATGTATCCTATTTCCCATGCAATCCCTAACCTCTTAATTTATCAGGAAAGCATATGCCATACCTTGGTAGTATCAACTACCCAAACACTTTATGCAATTGGTTTACAGAGATATAAAAATTAAAATAAAAAAGTACAGTGTTTTACTTTTATGTTCCCCACTTCCTAATGTTGCCCAAGGCAGCTGTCTCCACTACCTAACTCTTGTACCTGTCCCTAATCTGGGTAGGTTTCATGCAACAATAATTCAGAAGATATGACTGGCAATTATACTGATTAGCAGGAATTAGGCTGCTCAAACCAACATTACACTAATAATGATTAGGATCTCCTCATGTAAATGTGTTACTTGTCAGCAACAAAGGCCCGTAATATAAAGCATGCAAACCAATCTGTTTCTGAAATCAGAACAATTTTCCACAAGGAATCTCCAGACATTGTAACGTCTGCCATCAGTTTTACTGCTGCATAAATTACAGCAATCTGTACACAGATCAAGAAAAGGTAAGTTATTCACCTTTGCACTTAACTTGATCTAATGTCTAAATGGGCCTATACAACGTCACTTGCTTTCATCCGAACTTCTCTCCCCAGAGTGTCAGGAGGGCACAACACACGTGACTGGTGGTAACAACTGTCTGTGTATGGGGACACTTCCATTCCAGCAGTCCTATGGAATTAAAAATTAAATAAAAAAATCTTGCCCTTTGCTAGATTTCATAGTAAAGAGACAAAACTCCTGAATGACTGGGGAAGACTATCCTCAGTTTACTGTAGCTGCTGCAGCAATTGCTTTTCTGCATGTAATCTCAATACCAATAGTAGGTAATGACATAATCATTCTATTTCTCTCTGGAAAAGTCTCAATAGAGATAAGACTAGAACATCTTGGCAAAGACAAGAGCAATACATGAATGGATAATGGGTAAATCTTTTTCTGCACTATGGGGGAGAGGGTCAACAATTTCATACTTACAAGGTTCGGCTAATAATACTTACCTCTTTCAGGATTTTAGTGATCCTAGAAGAGAATCATTAAGCAATCCTTACTGCTGTGCTATTAGAGCTCACAGAAGGGAAGTCAGAGAGGAAAACCAGGAATTCTTGTACATAGGGATGGTTTTTTTAAAAATTTTTTAAAAAATACCCTCAATCTTTACAAAAAATAGTCACATATCATTGTTCAATATATGGAAAAAAGTGATGGTGAGCTATGTAAGTAATGTGATTTTGACCAAGCTTTACTTTCAAAGGGGTTGTATGAGACTAAAAAAAACAGGGCTGCTTTCTTTCATGAATAGTGCCACTCTTCTATGTAGGCCATGGCTGGTATTACAGCTACGCCCCATTCAGTTGCACACCAGACCCAGCCCATGGACAAGAAAGTAGCTGTCCATGTTTCTGGAAAGAAGCAACCATGGTTTTCTAATATTACACAAACCTTTTAAGAACAAAATATTAGTTACACAAAGAAATAAAGAAACACACCTAGTTGGCTCCAGATCTTGAAAGGCGGCTCTGTACCATCCAAACACAGGGAATGAAGAGAGCAAATTTGGGATGAAAGATGTGCAAGTATGAAAAGAAAGCAGCAAACAACTACGGAGAAACACCAGGATGAATGTCAGACCAGGACATAACCGAGATGTATAAGAGGAGACAACCTCCACACCAGGCAGAAAAAATGTAGACCGGAGATGTGAAAAGTTAGCCCAAGCCAAAATGTTCTCTCAGTACGGTGTGGAAAATTAATTTCAAAGGTGTGGTTTATTTACAAAATCCCCACTGACTGGGCACGACTTACATAAAAAAAAAAAAAAAAAAATCAGATACACAGTTATAGTGAAATTCCTTTACGACACTTTGTGTAGCATTTCAGATGCTCTGTCACAGAACTGCTATAGAATATGGAAGATTACAAGGCTAGAAGCAAAAGACTGAGAAGAAAAGAACCAATTAGAAATGTATAGAAGTATAAAACAACATTTAACATACAGTGGGGAAATAAAGTATTTAGTCAGCCACCAACTGTGCAAGTTCTCCCACTTACAAAGATGTGAGAGGCCTGTAATTGACATCATAGGTAGAACTCAACTATGAGAGACCAAATGAGAAAACAAATCCAGAAAATCACATTGTCTGATTTGGAAAGAATATGTTTGCAAATTATGGTGGAAAGTAAGTATTTGTCGGCAATGACAGAGGTATGCTCACACGGCTTATTTTGCCACGTATCTGTGCGCATTTCGCCACGTATTGTGCTTCATATGCGGCAAACAGCACGCCGCAATTAAAGTAATTCATAGCTCTCATAGAAAGCTATGAATTATGCGTCATCTCCCTGGGCGTACAATACGATCGTATCGTACACCCGGGGAGAGAAGTGCCATGTCAATTGTATGCGCCGCTGACAATGCATATCAATGAGACCGGCCGGGAGTGGGACCCCCGTGTTGTGGAATTACGCGCGTGCTTCCAAAACACCCGGCGTATTGTGCTGCAGTGGTCTTGTATGTCTTCCATTTTCTAATTATTGCTCCCACAGTTGATTTCTTCACACCAAACTGCTTGCCTATTGCAGATTCAGTCTTCCCAGCATGGTGCAGGGCTACAATTTTGTTTCTGGTGTCCTTCGACACCTACTGGAATCCCCACCTATCATACGAACTAGGGGAGCCATGTGTCCTTGGCATTTCTTAGACATCGCATCACTCTTCAGCTATGGGTCTCACATAGCAGTTAATCCTTGGACTTTGTCCATACTTCATGGGTCTGAATGTAATATCACTATCAAAAGAGTCGTCTCTTAAAGAAAATCCCCATTAGACCATATAGACATCATAGAGGGGTTAATCCATGTGGATATTTATTCCTCTATGAGGCACAGCGGAGATCCACTTACAAAGTGTGTCTCTTACTCTAACCCAACCCATCAATGTATAAGACATTCTGTCATTCTTTTCAATGGGCACATGTAATACTCAAGGGCCACATCAGCATTATGGTTGCCTTCAAAGGACCATTGGAGGGAGGTTAAGATGCCTGGGTAGGGTTTTAAGGGTGGTCACCACCTGCAAGTTGCTGAACAAAATGGTGTAGAGGTGCAAACCAGAGCTCTGATCCAAAATGTTGCCTGCTACCTGCGCTGGTGCAGCCACCTCTGCCAGGCACTGGCTACGTATTCCTGGGAAAGTGTGGAGCTGGCCCTTTTGTGCCTGGACCTTAAAATAATGTGGCGGGCTGGATTCGACCTACGTGCCTCAAGTTTGATGCTCTAGGGGTTAAAGAAGGGGGACCTACAGTACTCAACTGATTGTAGGATTGTATTTCTTAAAAAGAGGGTTATGACTTCATCACTATTGCTGTTTCTGCCCACGATACAGAATTATACAGAAACTGATCTGCACCATTTTTTTATGTGATCCACAGAGATTTAATTCAAAACATCCACCTTCACTGACAAACCATTAACGCCACCAAGTTCATGCACAAAAAGACTATAAGGCCCCGTTCACACGGCTTATTTGGGCGCGGATTGGAGCCGTACTGCACGCCGGATTTACGCTGCAGTACGGCTCCAATCCGCCCCAGTCATTACGGTAATCCACAGTTCTCATAGAGAACTGTGGATTCCGTCGCTCCTCCCCGCTCGGAAAATCCGCCGCGGGGGGAGAAAGTGACATGCACATTATTTACGCCGCGTATGCGCTGTAGATAATGCATTGTCTATGGGGCCGGCGAGCAGCTCCCCCGCCGCGCCCACGTCCCGCCCCTTATTCAAGCTGTAACTGCGGGCGAAATCCGGCCCGCAATTACGGCTTGAATAAGCCGTGTGAACACGGCCTAAAAGTAACATTCCTCTCTTCAGTTGTAGCCATAGTTTTGGGGTATATACAGGGCCATCTTATCCATTGGGTACAATAGGTAGTTGCTCAGGATTCCTGAATTGGGCTGATTAATTAGTGGTTTGTGTGTTCTTAGCATGTGCAAACAGTTAAAAAATCATGGCAGAGCAGGAAGCCATTGGCTCCCTTTCCTGCCAATTCATCCTGTAGGCTGCAAGCTGCCTACAAGACATCAGTGGGGTGTCCCAACACAGGCGGTATGATGATTGAGTATACTTAGGTGTGGGCTCATGTGGTGTCCTGTTTGGGAGTGGCTAGAGGCATGCCCTGGTGTAATGGGACATATTTGGGCAGGGCCCACTGCACTGCCATGCCCGGGGGCCCATAATGCTGTTAAGATGCCAATGGGTAAATATATACTTACATGTTATGTCATTTAGCCATATTTATGTACAAGTGTCTAATTGTTTTTCCTCTGTTAAAACCAGAGGTTTACATACACTATATAAAAAGACACATATGCACGTTTTTCTCACTATCTGACATAAAATCAGAATAAACCTTACCTGTTTTAGGTCAATTAGGATTACCACAATTATTTGTGCATATAGCACCTGCTTGACACGGTTTCCATATTTTATTTTACATGTAATCGAATCATGATTTTGTATATATTTATTATCACTTGATATTTATTCTAAAATCATGATATTACTCGCATGTCTGTATGTTATTGGGTTTCCTTATAATAACGATGTATCCACTATTCCTCATTGACAATATGTGCATATTTTAATGTTTTTTGTATCTATTTTAATAATTCCAATAAAATTTGTTAGAATTTTATCTACTTCTTGCGAGCTTTGGAGTGGTATTCTTACAAACTCATGGTATATTTGTTTAAAACTAGTCTTTACTGATGATTGTCCTTTTTTTGGTATATTTATACTAGTAAGTGGTCACACCGAGCGTCCATCCCTTTCCCCAGTGGGAAAAGTAGGACATTATGTGGTGGTCTCCTGCATTAGAGACCCCTATGATAAGCTAGGTTGGCCACCTAGGCATGTTGTCTGCTAAGGATTGGAAAGGAAGCAGCAGCATAATAAGAGCAAAGAATTTAACCTTCCAATGGTCTGGCTCAAATTCTACACTTAAAAGAGGTTATAAATGCCGGCATGGGGCACATACTCTCTGCTTCCAAGCCCACTACATATGAGAGTTTGCACATGCCGGACATACTATACAAAAACACACAAGCAATGTAAACATACCATAAACAAACACGGCTGACGCCTTATACAAAACATTGTATTCTTATGTGTAACATGGAATGGTCTGTAAGTACAGTGAAGGAAGCATGCCCTGGTGACAGGCTACAGAAAAGAACATTATCACATGAAACGTCAGATCCGTGGACATAAATAGCAAGAGGAGCAGTCATACAAGCTCATAACATTCCTGTGTCTCATACTATGTCCTCTGCAGGAACAGGTGAGAAGCGCTGAAAGGAACACCTGAACGTGACACCATCTAAACCCAATCCAGTACAGCACACACACACTCCTTACATAACATCACATTAAGTATAGTCTCTGGGTTAATAATGCATCCTTAACACAGATAAAGTATGAATATAGTTCTGCTGTGACTTGTTGCAGTGCTAGTTTTGGGGGTGTGCGACGGCTTGTACAAGCCCATCACCTGTCATTATTTCAGGGCACAGCTGACCCTGGTGGTTTGGAAACCTGGAGCTTCCACCTTTCATTCTATATTTGGTGCCTAAAATTAATAAAAGTTAGCACTCCCTAGTTTATGGATTGGTATTATTTGGTTACTGTATGTATTACCTGGACACCATATGGTACTAGTGCATCTCAAAACATTAGAATATCATTGAAAATTAAAGGGGTTCTCCAGGACTATTTTTATTTGTTATAGGGCTCACAAATGTATTATATTAAACCTTGTAATTCATACTGTAATGAGTCTATACAATATATGGGTTACTCTATTTGACTTAAATTATTGATATCAATTATCTTAGTGATATTCAAAATTTTTGAGATGCATTAGTATATCATAAGTCAGGACTTCAACAGGTTACTACATAAAGCACTGCCCAACCTAAGGATGGCTGTGATCTTAAATGGGGTTACCCAGGCATATTCCCATGTCCAAACTAACACTGAAGACATGAGTGGGAGAAAGGAAGAGTTCAGATGGACTAGTTGTGCTATCTTTTGCTACTGTATTTGTCTCCTTTACATTTAGTTTTCTATACGTAACACAATAGGAGAAAAAAAAAAAAGAGACATTAAAAATCAAGGAAATTTATTATTAGCAGTATTTTGCCTAAACAGTAGTCCAGGATTAGAACAAAGGATTTGCCACGTCTAGTGTCAGACAGTATCTGTCACATTTCAGTCGGACTGTAAAGGAGTTGTCATTATCAGCTATATTAGAATACAAATTATTGGCTTCTATAACACTGTATGATCAGCCATTGAAGGGGTGTTCTCACCATGCTGTTCTACAGAGCCTGCTCTTTACAGCCAACTTCAGGCTCCCACTTCCTGCTCAGGCTGTGGGCAGTTCTACAACAACGATTGACCAATCAGCTCTGCTGTTACTAGCTGAGCCTGTTAGAGCAACTTTGGTGATTAAGAGGCATTAACAGCAGGGAACAAGGCTACAGAGCTCTAAAGGGTTAAAGTTTGTTAGTAAGACATAAACAAGTTCGTGTGTTGCTGATAAGACACAGCAGGGAGTGAAATTGCAACGGCCCAGTCCAGTATTGTCAGGCGTCAGGAGGTGTGAGGTTGCCATTAGCAACCCTGGACTATGTGTATTAGGGCCTACATGTTTATATCCTAGTTTAAGCCTCTCTTGTAGTATATTTAAAGGGGATTTATTGCTTCTTTCGGCTGTTTCTGAGATCTTTCTAAATCTCATTTCCTGAAATGCAGGGGAGTTTCTTCCCCTCCCATCTGGGTGTTTCTCTTCTGCAAGGGGATGACATCATCCCCCCTCCATTCCCTGTCTGTGCTAGTTCATGAGTCTAGTGTTTGTTTAACATCAGAGGGAGGTGACAGCACAGCCTGGCTCTTCCACCTCCCTTGTCTGTGTGCATACGAATCCAACTCACCGTGTCGGTGCTCTCACTAGGCAATCTTATTTAGTAAGAGCTTTTTGTTTACGTCACTGTCTCTGTATTTTCCCTAGGCAGAATTGCAGACATCCTACTATGCAGAGTTTTCTTCCTGTAGTCACCCCCTTCCCTATCCTCATTCCACTCCCAAAGGCTGTAACATGTCACTGTAGCATGTCACTGTAGATAGATAGATAGATAGATAGATAGATATGGGATAGATAGATAGATAGATAGATATGGGATAGATAGATATGGGATAGATAGATATGGGATAGATGGATAGATAGATAGATAGATATGAGATAGATAGATAGATAGATTGATATGAGATAGATTTGGGATAGATAGATAGATATAGGATAGATAGATATGGGATAGATAGACAAACCAATAGATATGTCATAAATACACAGATAGATAGATATGAGATAAAAGTGGAGATATATACATAGGATAAATATGAAATAAGGAGAATATAGCCAAATAGATATCTGATGAAATGCCACTTTATTTACAATTTTTTTTTTTTTTATACACGCAACACACATAAAACGGGGTGAAGAGCAATAGTCGGTCGGACAGAAGATAAATGATGTCCATTTGTACCATCAAATAACTATTTCCTATCTATGTATCACACGATCTATCGATCGATCTATTTTTCTCTTACTATATCTATCTCATATATACCAACAATCTATCTATCTATCTATCTCATATCTATCTATCTATATCTCTGCTTATGTGTCTATTTCATCTCTATCTCTCTATTATAATATATATATATATATAATTGTACTGATCATAACACTCTTGCTGGTACTCTTGCTGGTGGGCGGCTGGACAGACGGTTGGACGGATGGTCCTGAAGGATGGACGGCCCACCATCCGACCGTCTGTCCAGTCGTCCACCAGCAAGAATACCATGCTTAGTGCCTTGGAGGATCAGCAGCTCTCATCTGAATGAAGATGTACTCTCACCCTGGTCACAGCAGATACCCTGTGATCGGATCATAGCCTTTTCCAATCAGAGGGCACAGGACCTCGGCAGAAACAGCAGCAAGTGAAGGACAGAGATTCAGCTGCTAGAGGGGGAAGGAGACCGATTCTGCCACAGTACATAGTAGAGAAAGTGATGAAATAAGGCATTCTTAGGCTAAGGCCCTAACGACTCCACCCTTCACCACCACATGGATCATACCTATCAGGACAACACAGGTGCAAAAAGTCACTAAACAGAGCTATTGCAGCTAGGACTATGTCCCAAACAGTTCAGTGGCACCAATCAGGATAAGTTACTGAAATATCCGAGGGGCAGGGAGAGCAATGTGAACAGGGCCCAACAGCCCGGGCTTCCATCATGTTCATACCTAGAGAACAGTGTGAACATAGCCCTAGAAGGCAGTAGTGACCGACATAAGGAACGCCCTGGGAGCCCATAACCTGAGGAGTCCAGCCTAAAGCACCCACCCCCCCGGAAGGGAGGCTAGCGGCAAATTCTATGACGGTGAGCTCTGTCCACGCACAGACATGCAGGGCGCAGCACACGGTCCACAAGCCCAGGGACCGCGCCATAATCCATTATTATGGGCGCAACATCCAGGAGCGGCGCCTGCGAGGGAGGATGCTCAGCATTCACTTTTCCGCATCAAAGAGGAGGCTGCGTCAGTGACCGCCTCAGAGGCACAACTTACCGAGGGAGCGACTGCCTACCAACAGAAAAAAAACAGAGTGACGAAAGAGCCGGCAGTCCTCAGGGAGCATGCGCTGGAATGCGCGCCCGCGATTTAGACCATGGCCCGCCCCGAATTCAAATTTAAAGAGCCGGCAACCAATGAACAGGGAGGACTAGGATTCGACCAGGACCAGGCAAGTTTGTTTTCAAAAACACAGAATAAGGGAGACAGAGAAAACGAAAGAGCTTTGCTAATGACATCCAATTGCAAAGTTGTTTGTTTTCACTGTCCCCCTTATTCTGAAAGCCATTTAGTGAAACGATAATACCCCTTTAATCATACATGCCAACTCTCCGTTTTTGGCGGGGGGGTCCCGCTATTTGGGGTCCCCTCCCGCCCCTCCCGGGGAGTTGGCATTCCTCCCGCCGCCTGCAGGCGGCGGGGGTCCTTTAAATTACCGCGGCGCAAGAGTAGCGCTGGTGCGCTACTCTTGCGCCGCGGGACGCTCCTACAGGGGGTGAAGCGGCCCGCAGCGGCCGCTCACCCGTCCGCGGTCTCACTGTGCGGGGATGGAGGCAGGAGGGATCGCTCCCTCCTCCTCCTCTCCCTGTATGTACGGCGCCGGGTGTGTGCGCCGCACATACAGTTCAGCGGCGCCGGGGGACGTGACGCGCGGCTGCCGGGGAGGGCCGCGCGGCGGCACTCCCTTCCCCCTGCGCCGCTGAGGAGATCGTCCGGAGCGGCCGTGCTGCAGGAGCCTGGTGAGGTAAGTGGATTTTATTTATTTTATTTTTATTAGCTTTAGGGGCTCTACCTGGCTAACAGAGAGGGCAACTACCTGGCAACAATGGGGGCATCACCTGGCAACAAAGGGGGCACTACCTGGCTAACAGATGGGGGCACTACCTGGCAAACAGAGGGGGAACACCCTGGCAACAGAGGGGGCACTACCTGGCAACAATGGGGGCACTACCTGGCAACAAAGGGGGCACTACCTGGCAACAGAGGGGGCACTACCTGGCAACAGAGGGGGCACTACCTGGCAACAATGGGGGCACTACCTGGGAACAGTTGGGTCACTACTGGCAACAGAGGGGGCACTACCTGGCTAACAGATGGGGCACTACCTGGCTAACAGATGGGGGCACTACCTGGCAACAGAGGGGGCAACTACCTGGCAAACAATGGGGGCACTACCTGGCAAACAATGGGGGCACTACCTGGCAAACAATAGGGGGCACTACCTGGCAAACAATGGGGGCACTACCTGGCAACAATGGGGGCACTACCTGGCTACCTATGGGGGCACTACCTGGCTAACTATGGGGGCACTACCTGGCTAACGATGGGGGCACTACTTGGCTAACAGCTGGGGCACTACCTGGCTAACGATGGGGGCACTACTTGGCTAACGATGGGGGCACTACTTGGCTAACGATGGGGGCACTACTTGGCTAACAGATGGGGCACTACCTGGCTAACAGATGGGGGCACTACCTGGCAAACAATGGGGGCACTACTTGGCTAACAGATGGGGGCACTACCTGGCTAACACTGGGGGCACTACCTGGCTAACAGAGGGGGCACTACCTGGCAACAGAGGGGGCACTACCTGGCAACAATGGGGGCACTACCTGGCAACAAAGGGGGCACTACCTGGCAACAGAGGGGGCACTACCTGGCAACAAAGGGGGCACTACCTGGCAAACAAAGGGGGCACTACCTGGCTAACAAAGGGGGCATCACCTGGCAACAGAGGGGGCACTACCTGGCAACAGAGGGGGCACTACCTGGCAACAATGGGGGCACTACCTGGCTAACAGATGGGGGCACTACCTGGCAAAAATGGGGGCACTACCTGGCAACATTTGGGGCACTAACTGGCAAACAAATGGGGCACTACTGGCAACCAATGGGGGCACTACCTGGCTAACAGATGGGGCACTACCTGGCTAACAGATGGGGCACTACCTGGCTAACAGATGGGGCACTACTTGGCTAACGATGGGGGCACTACCTGGCAACAAAGGGGGGCACTACCTGGCTAACAAAGGGGGGCATCTACCTGGCTAACAGATGGGGGCACTACCTGGCAACAGAGGGGGCACTACCTGGCTAACAGATGGGGGCACTACCTGGCTAACAGATGGGGGCACTACCTGGCTAACAGAGGGGGGCACTACCTGGCAACAGAGGGGGCACTACCTGGCAAACAATGGGGGCACTACCTGGCACCAAGGGGGGCACTACCTGGCAACCAATGGGGGCACTACCTGGCAACAATGGGGGCACTACCTGGCAACCAATGGGGGCACTACCTGGCAACCAATGGGGGCACTACCTGGCTAACAGATGGGGCACTACCTGGCTAACGATGGGGGCACTACTTGGCTAACGATGGGGGCACTACTTGGCTAACAGATGGGGCACTACCTGGCTAACAGATGGGGGCACTACCTGGCTAACAGATGGGGGCACTACCTGGCTAACAGATGGGGGCACTACCTGGCTAACAGATGGGGGCACTACCTGGCTAACAGATGGGGGCACTACCTGGCTAACAGATGGGGGCACTACCTGGCAACAGAGGGGGCACTACCTGGCAACAGAGGGGGCACTACCTGGCAACAGAGGGGGCACTACCTGGCAACAATGGGGGCACTACCTGGCAACAAAGGGGGCACTACCTGGCAACAGAGGGGGCACTACCTGGCAACAAAGGGGGGCACTACCTGGCAACAGAGGGGGGCACTACCTGGCTAACAGATGGGGGCACTACCTGGCAACAGAGGGGGCACTACCTGGCAACAGAGGGGGCACTACCTGGCAACAATGGGGGCACTACCTGGCTAACAGATGGGGGCACTACCTGGCAACAGAGGGGGCACTACCTGGCAACCAATGGGGGCACTACCTGGCAAACAATGGGGGCACTACTGGCAAACAATGGGGGCACTACCTGGCAACCAATGGGGGGCACTACCTGGCTAACAGATGGGGCACTACCTGGCTAACAATGGGGGCACTACTTGGCTAACAATGGGGGCACCTACCTGGCTAAACAAAGGGGGGCACCTACTGGCTAACAAAGGGGGGCACGCCTACCTGGCTAACAAAGGGGGGCATCTACCTGGCTACAAATTTGGCTCTACCTGGCTACAGAGGGGGCATCTACTTGGCTACAAGGGGGCATCTACCAGCCTGTAAGGGGCACTACCTGGTTATGGGGGGCTACTACCTGGCTATAAGGGCATCTACCTGGCTTTCTTCCAAAGCCGTTATGCAGTTAGGTGGAGTGGGTGTGGCTTTTTGAAGGGGCTACGCGCGCCGCCCACTAGAACCTCCTGCTTTTTCACTTTCAAAAGTTGGCAACTATGCCTTTAATGAGCAATGTATTTCTGTATTTCTATTTGTGTGATATTCTGTGTGTATTGACCTCTAGTGGTGAAGGTGTTGTTACAGTTTCCATAGCAACCCACTAGGAGATATTGATTGGTCAATTCATATGTCTGTAAAAACAAGTGTTGAGCTTGATCAGAGCTCCTCCCCTGCAACCCATCAGTCTTTAGTGATTGGCCGGGGAAAAGCTGGCTCCGCCCACTCTCTACCCAAGAGGCTGTGCGGGTTTTGACAGTTGGTAGTCTGGCTTGGCCAGAGTCACATCTAACCTCCCTGCATCACCACAGAAATCCTGTCAGGCCTGAGGTTTAGTCCCCTAACCTGCTCCCAGGCAGCTATAAGGATTAATACGTGTCCTCATTCTCTCAGTAGGACATTTTCTGTATTTAGTAGTGCCTGCTGTCGGATTGGTGAAGTGTTAGAGCACAGGTGTCAAACTGCGGCCCTCCAGCTGTTGGGAAACTACAACTCCTATCATGCCCACTGTTATAGATTATACAAATGCATGATGGGAGTTGTAGTTTCCCAACAGCTGGAGGGCCGCTAGTTTGACACCCCTGTGTTAGAGGGTCTCCCATTCACCGTCCATGTCTTCCTGGTTTACAAGTCAGTGTGTCCATGCGTATCCCTCCTGCTTGTCAGTGAGCATTTACAGCGTCATCTTCTCTCAAGTTTATTCAAGTAACCATTCACACGCACCTAATAAAGGCTGAAAACCGCAAGTCCCTGGAGCAGGTCTGTCTACTTCATTTTGTCTATCTGCTAAGGCCAAATCAATAGTAACCTCGGTAACCCCCTCTCTGAAGCTAAGGATTATGATCAAGCCTGCATTTACTCAAGACCTTATATACCTGTATCGAACTGTATTACATTAATCCCTTCAGTAAAATATTCATCTATTTGCACCATTATTGTGTAAAGACATTTTATTTAAAGAAGTTCCCTTGTGTATATGCTGAGAGGAGAAAGGGCTCCATCCCCCTCGAACCCCACCGTGACAGGAAGGTTGCAGAAGGTGAGCCCCAAAGTTGCACTACAACACCCAGCAACACCCTCCAGCACGGCAACATCAATACCATCACTCACAGGGTATGACAATATCACCATCCCGGCCAGGACTGCTAGAGCAGAGAGAGGTGGTTGGAAGCCTAGGAAACCTCCTGTAAACAAGCGGGAGATACAAACTGCTCTAACACTGAAATTAAGCAAAATCAGAACAGCAATGTCTTTACCTACATATTTAAAGATAATCAATGGGATGGGAACACCCCTTTAAGTTTGGAAAACTAGCACAGCCCCAGTCGCTATATTTTTAACCAAATGCACTCCAATATCAGGCGCATTTCAAAGCCCGCAGCACATTTATAGCTTTAGTACGGCAAATCCAGGTGCATTCCTGCTGGAAAAAGTGGTTTACCTGAGCCAGAATTGTTGCTTTGTAGCTAGAAAGCACAAAATCTATGACCTGCAGTAGAACAGGTTCATAGATTCAGGCGCATTCTACGATACTAATGCATGCAAAAAAAAATGGCACCTGGGTGCCAAAAATCATACGTCGCCCATAGTGCCAACTGCCCTGAGATTGGCGACTACAGAGAACAATAGCCCGTAAATTCAGTGCTCAGAGAATGACATGGCCTGTGTGACAAGTTATAGTTTCTATAGGCACGACTAAGTATTGCAGTTCACATTTTATAATCTGCAGCTGTGAGTATGGCAAAGTCGTAAGGAGGGGAAGCCTGGGTCACATTCTACAGTGAGTCAAGTGCAGTAACAATAGCAACACAGGGTGTGACCTGATATTGAAAAAAGAGGCCAAAAAGTGGGCTGGGTACTGGGAACAGAAATCTGGCAAAGAAGAGGAGGATTTGTGGGGAAAGTTTAACAGTTCAGCTCTGTCAACACCTCCATAAGGGTAATGCTCTATTTATCCAAAATGTTACAGGACTTGGATATAGAAATGTAGCAGTTTGAACATTTATACATGACTGTTTCCTATTTTAGTGGTTTACTCTTTTTCTTTTCTGTCCCAGTGTGGTATACTAGACAAATCACTTGCCCTCACTGTCATTATAACACAGGAACTGCAAACAAAATGAGGCAAATATAAAGATGCCCAAGAATCTGCACAGGAATACGATCGTATTTTTGGCGCTTTTAGTTCTTTAAAAGCTCTAAAGATACGATTGTTCCTCTGGCCCCATAGGCGGCAATAGAAAAGACGAGCTGTAGTCTCCACAGCTCATCTTTTCTCAGCTCATCTTCTGCCGCCGGCGTATTATACAACATGTGACAAAAACCACGGTTCTCCATCGGTAAAAAAAACGGACGCTTTCAGGCAGTACAGTGGGGACATAGCCTATGGCATAAAATAAAATTATCATGCCGCACAAAGTGTAAAAGACTATATATAAACCAGTTTTTCACTATGAAGTCTTCATCTGCAATAAGATAATGGACAGTATAATCGCAGTGGTGAGACACTGCCTCAACGCCAAAACTGCTGCTAACTACCAACATGATAAATGGCTTAATCTACCAGGTCACCCACTGACTATACAAAGTACCTCCTTTCTACATCAATATCATGGCATCATAGATCCTATGGACTTTGTCATATAAGGCCGTATTAAGACCATATTTCTCTGTGGCGCAGGGAGCTGGGTTCATTAAAACCATTGGGTGTCCAGCTATTATATACAGAACTGTTTAAGAGGTTGGCGAGAATCACAAAACCATGGCTGTTTTCTTCCAAAAACAGTGGCACACCTGTGTGGCATTATAGTTCATCAACATTCACTTCAATAGAGTTAAGCTGCATTACCAAAAACAGCGCATCTACATTTGTGTTGCTGTTTTTGGAAGAAAGCAGCCATCTTTATCTAATCCATAACATCCCCTTTGAGAGTCCAATATGGCTATGTTTAAAAGACCTTAGAATTTCGCAATAATGCATGAATAAGAATGAAAACTGATGCATTTTTGCTGATGTCATATTTAATTGCCCAATACCATCTTATTGTCTCAGCCTTTGGCACACCTTGGGACAAGTGAACAAAGATACACCTCACCTTTTAGCTGCTGTAGCTCCAAGTTCAAGCTTTCAATGTTTGAGTCACAGAAATCCAAGTTTTCAATGGTCTCGGCTCTTGTCATCTCATCCTGGTCTTCATCTTCAAGCATCTGACAAAGCTCTTCTCGAGTGTTTCTGTACACTTCAAGTTCCTGCTCCACATCTTCTATTTTCAAAAGCAAAAATGGACAAGGAGACTCTTCATCTACTTGCTCTATGTCATCAGGAGAATCAATCGAATCGGGGATGTCCGCTAACAACAGGTCATCACTGGGTGTGGTGTCCTGCCTTGGAAGTGGTTTGGGAGATGGGGTGTTTCTTTGACTATTGGGTGGTGGAAGAGGGGCAGGCCTAGATGGTCGAAGAGCAAGGATTGGGGGAGTTCTTCCCACATATTCACTTCTATACTGGTTTTGATTTGAAGATAAATGAGAATATGAGGAGCTGGATTTAGGTACATTATATCGAGGAGAATTTGATCTGAAAGAAGTAGGTCTAGGGTTAGGACGTGGTGGTGGTGGTCTTAAAGCTTTGAATTTTTCTGGTGATTTTTGATGCATGGACAACTTTGGTGATCCCCGGATAATGTCTGTTTCAGAATTGAAGTCCAGTATTGAAAAGTGTCGAGATACTTTGTTATTACCATTCTTCCGAGGATTGGAAAGACTTTTTTCAAATTGGAAAAGCTGCTCAGTAAGCTTGGAGTCCAAGTCAATTAAATCAGGTTCAGTATTATCATTTGCTGGGCTTTCCTGTCCTGCTGTCCACCGGCTTGACCAAATACTTGGGTTATCCCGTTTCTCCTTCGAGTTAGTCTTTGGTCTTCTTCTGTGGTCCTCCACCCAATGTACAATATCTTGGAGTGGAAGGCTATTTTTTCTATTTTTGTTTTTTGACCTTTCATTGACACGGTCCTCAGACAAATAAATGTCATCTGTTGTCCTTAAAAGCAATGACTTCTTCGAAGACCATTTTTCTTGAGCTCCATTGGCTAAACAGGTTTTGCCTCTTTTGTCTTCAACCTGTGTTGTACACGTATTGTGTACTTCAGGCCTTTGTACCAGAGTTTGTGATGCTGGAGGACTATATATCTTACTTTGTGGTCGAGGAGGTAGATCAGGTTTTGTAGACGAGCTATTAATTGTTTCATAATGACTTTGTCTTACCTCTTTGTTAGCATTAACATATGTTCCTGGACTTGGCTCTTCAGCCTTTTGAGTTGTGGTTGACGATGGTGGATTATCTATGTGGACATCCCAATAATGGGGATCTGTTCCGCTGGTTTCACGTGTAGTTGGTGACATGTCAAGATAATTAACATGAGGATCTGAAACAAAACTTTCTGAATTTACTGGCTCCTCATGAGATTTTTTTGCTACAGTTTCTATTTTTACAAATCTATATGGGAAAATTCCCCTATTACCGTACAATTCACCCTCCAGCCATCCGTCTTCCAATGTTCTGATTATTCTAATTCGGTCTCCAACATCAAAATCAAGTTCTCTCTGCTCCATAGCTTGGAATCTGTAGAGAGCAACTGCAAATGTCCCCTCTTGGTCCTCATCTTGTATAATTTTATCATCTTCCCTCTCATGGATTATTTCAGGTGACTCATCACAAAGAAAGTCTTCTCTTTCTTCATCTGATGGGAGTTCATTATCAGGAACTCTTAAAGGATTTAATAGCTCCACAAAACCTTCAGGGAAAATTCCTCTTCTTCCATTAAGTTCCCCCTCAAACCAACCAGGCTCTGGAACTCCAGTTATTATAATGATATCTCCTTCCCGGAAGTCTAACTCCTCTTCAAGCTGTGCTGAAAGGCCCAATATTGCCTGTGCCTGACCAAGGGCATAGCTGGGACGTTCCACACTCACGCTCTGGCAAAGTTGACGGCTCCTAGATGACAGGAAGAACTCCTGCACACACGAAAGTGGGAAAAATCCTCTTGCACCCCAACAGTTTCTACCCTGCAGCCAACTAGAAGCCAGTGATCCTTCCAGCACTACCAGATCCCCTAAAGAAATAAAGAAAAATCACATTAATACCACAAATCAGAATAAAATAATGTTAATGCATTTGAGTCTTTATAAAACAGAGATAAGATTTCAGCATGAAAGAATCTCAAAATCCAGGGCGAATTCATTCACTGAAGAAACGGAACGCTAAGTGTGCCTTCTACAGGTAATTTTAATAAATGCACATGTGTGATATTAAAGACGCTTAATAGAAGTATTTTTTCTGAAAATCCAGATACATTATGATCAAGTTTTAATAGTGTGTATGCATTATTTCAATAAACACATGTACTTGGATTTTCCATCTTTAAAAGGGAGTTCCCATCTCAGGTATTTAATGGCATACCAATAAGATATGCCATAAATGTCTGAGAGCTGTGCCTGGCTTTACTCCTAACTCCCATAGAACAGAATGGAGAGTACTTTGCAAGCACAACCTACTCTCCATTCTGTGCAGAGACTTTCAGGGGCCTGTTTTTAATATAAGTGCGGGTCCCAGAGATGAAAGCTGCACCTATTAGACATTGATAAGCCATAAATGTCTGAGATGGGAACGCCAGTTTAAACAGAATGTCCAGCAAACCAACTGCAAAAAAAAACAACATGCTTTTCCTATGTTGCATTTGGCTTCCCTTCTCTGCAGCCAAGCAGCAGCGTTTCCTGCTTGAAAGCTGTTCCCATTTGCCCTGTAAAACTACAAGCCCCAGGTTTTTTTGCTGTGCTTTGTCAATCTTCTTCACTTCCAACCGAGTCTCAGTGCATGGTCCCTCATGTTGAAAGTCTTGGGAAGCAGGACTGTAGAAGCACAACTTCAAAGGCTACCCCAAATACATCCACATCCCAGCTCAACACAAAGCTTTTTCCTGTGCATTATAGCACACAAAACTACTGAGCTACTTGCCGTCAAACAGCTGATGTACAACTGCAGAACTTCTTGAAAAACTGTCTACTTTAGAAGAGATATGATTTAGAAAACATTTTTTGCACTGGACAACCCCTTAAAGAGGAGTCGAATCCTATATATGAACTATTCTGCTAAAAGGAATAAGCTGCAGTACCAGAAAGCCTTATGCAATCGGACATCAGTGACGACATGTATGAATTTTGGCGCCCAGGTGCCATTATTTTGCGCATACTAGTAGCGTAAACTGCACCTGAATCTATTAACCTGTTCCACTGCGGGTCATAGATTTACTGTTTTCTAGCTACAAAGCGACACTTTTGAAGTGCTCTACCTGTTCCAGCAGTAATGCACCTGGATCTGCCATACTAAACACATAAATGTGTAGAATATTATGGTTGTAGTTCGACACGCCTCCATTACACTCCCCGATCTCAGGTGCATTACAAAGTGCCCGTGGCACTTTGTAATGTGCCTAATACTGGAGTGCGCCTGATTAAAAACATAGCGAACAGGGCTGCGACAGTTTTCGGGCTGAAAAGACGCCAGACTTCTGGCGCAGCCCCGTACATACATGTCGCCCCAGTTGCTGATCTGAAGTGACTCCAGAGCTCCAGTCAGCATCACAATCCTCTTGCTGTGCTGACTGGTGAAGGACCATAGTGTGGCACAAAGGTTATAGGGGTTTTCCATGACTTTTAAAAACCTCCCTACCACCTCCCACTGTGCTAAAGCACAAAACGAACACATACTTACCTCTCCCATCACCTCCGTTCCTGCGCTGCCAGAGCTCCAGTGTCCCCCCTGAGTTCCTTAATAATGATGTCACATTTATTGATCACCTAGTACAAATATCAGTGGCACACTAAAAACTAAGTGAAACATCAAGGTATATAGGAATATTGGAAATGCATTACTGCTAAGGAAAATATGAAAAACCTGGGACTCTTCAGGGTGTATGGATGTGCACAGCCTAATTGATTTTTGAAGTCTATTTGAGGAATGGCAACCTCATTGGCTTGCTGCACTCTGCCGCCTCTTTTAAACCAGTGCAGGATAATTCAGTAGCAGGTTCCTATCACTCCCCGAGATGTTGTAGTCTGAATGGACTCCTAGTGAGGTAACATGTTAGTGGTTAGGAACTCACCTGTTCTGGGATCCCCTTGACGCTATTGGGAGGTGAGCTTAATACAATCTTTGATCAAAAACTGTAAACTAAGAGTCCCAGGTTTTTCATATTTTCCTTAGCAGTAATGCATTTCCAATATTCCTATATACCTTGAGGTTTCACTTAGTTTTTAGTGTGCCACTGATTTTTGTATTAGATGTATGCTATTGCCTTTTCAGTGTGCACCTATGCTTACGTTTTTCAGGGTGTATGCATGTGCACAGCCTAATTGATTTTTGACATTTATTGATCACATGATGCTGACCTCGGTAGTCACATTCTGAGCCCAGAGATTGGTTGCAGCAATGTCATTCATGAATGTAACATCATCAGTGGGAAACACTGGAGCTCTGGACTGGTGATGGTGGGAGAGGTGGATATGGATTCATTTTCTATTTTAACACAGTGGGAGGTTTGTAAAAGTCTTGGAAAGCCTTTAAGCTGTAGGGGGTTTAAAGATAGAAGTCACACCTGGGTCTAGAAGAGGCACAAATGCAACATAGAAAGAAACCAGTAGAATTGGCATACGGTATGTGGGGGCCCTGTAAAGAATTTGAAACCCAGTGATCTTCAAGTTATGCAACTGAGGGAGACCCCCAGCAAATCACACACTAATGAGCTTTCTTAGGGCTAGGCTGTCTAAATAAAATTTTGGAAAAGCTCTTTAAGGTTTAGTTTACACCATCAAGTATGATTAATCAATTTTCAAATAAATCTCGTCAAATTCTGTTGGATTTCATACTTGCTGTCTGGGTTTCAGTGTTACAGCAATATGAGGGCTGCAGATTACACAATTCTTGTACTCTGGACCCCTGACAGAACAAAATACAGTGGCAATGTGACCAAAACCAACTGATAACTGTCCTAACCAAAGATACAAAATAATAAGCATACCAACAAAATATAAATCCACCATTATTCTGTATGAACATATTAGAAAAAGTCATTACCTCTTTGGAGGCATAGGGCTCCAGGTTCATGAGAGGTAAAGTCACTAATGCAGACGTACATTTTCTCTCCATGTTTTACCGTTGGGATTGCCAGCGCTTCCACAAAACTCACAGGAAACTGCCCTATAAATATGGAAGTTACAGATTTAGAAAACAAACCATTCTAAATTACAGCTAGATAAACAGTAATCCTAGCTGGCCTTCGAGGGTCCAATCTGTCAGACTGCACTGGGCACAGCAGCTTCGCTCTGGAAAAGACACCTGGCATTCAAGCTTGTGCCCATCACAAACCAAGTGTAGCAGCATTGCCTATACTGCATGGTTAAGATTTAAAGGGGTTGTCTCACTACAAAGAATAGCTTTCAAAATGTAGGGAACACTAAATGAAGACGTTTTCCCAATATATTGCGTTGTTCATCTTTTTTTGTTAAGGAGCTACAAGTGATTTTATCACCTTCTGAGGGCTTTTTGTTTTCTCAAGTGACCGACCTGTGGCCGGCAGTGTGAAAGCTTGTGTGTTATCTGATCTTTCAGACAAAAGACTAATTACTCTACTATTTACATTAGCTCAGAAGCTTCTCTGGAACTCAGAGAAGGTAATTTAGCTAATCCAGACTAAAACAGAGAAGTCTGAATACACAGAGCTCATATGCTAATTACAGACAGCTTGACCAGGAAGTGACCGAGCAAAGCAGCATTATTTCATTCATGCATCCCATGAAACTTTGAGATGAGACAACCCCTTTAATGTATGGAGCCAATATGCAATCACTATGTTAGGGTATGGTGTACAATATATTATTTATACTGTCTATGGTGGTGCCACTGTATAGCATTTCTATTGAGAAAGCTGGCCAACTTATAACACTATTTGGGAACCTACTGTATGGTTCTTACAATTAGGCACAGTTTGGTATAACTATTTGTACTCTGATAGTACACCATATTTGAGGAAGGGACACCGCCTAATATCAGGCTGGCCCTAACATTAATAGCCTTTGGGGATCGTTCCCTGCTTTATGTAAATAAAAGCTTAAAGAAGTTGTCTGAGGTTTAAAAAAAAAAAAAAAAATCCTTACTCTTCTAGATTGTTCTAAAACAAACAAAAAAAAACCTGTTCTCATTCATGATGCTGGGTAAGAGTCCCGACTCCTACTCTGCCTATAGCTCTCCTGAGTGATGCTACGCTCTTTCATCAATCTCTCCTGCTCCTCACTACTTCAGGTATCACTTGGCAAAGGCTATGTCTGCCGACATGTTGTGACTAACATCTGGATCATTCCTATTTGCTGTTAGTGATGATATAACCTTAATAACCTGTGGAGAGCCATCTGGTTTTATCACTTTGTATATGTGAAATAAATTTGCATCATTATAACTCTCCTTTGAGGGGTTCTGTGGATTTCTGTACATATGCTATTGAGACAGGTTTTTTTTTCTCCACATGAGCACTCTCCTCTACCTAAAATGCATCACTGCTGGTAAAATAAGTCTGGAGTTCAGACTACTAAAAACTTAGGCTAGGTCTACACTGCATCAGAAAAAAAAAAAAAAAACCAGCTGCGGTCAGTTCTGTTTTTTTTCACCGTCAGCTCATACAATTGATTGTATGGGAAGATAACGAAAAAACTCAGTAGAATACACCGGCGCCAAAAGACGACCGGAGAAAATACAACCCATGTTGACTACAGCTCATTTTTTTTATGATTGTCTATGGGCTGCCTGAACAATTGTATTTTGAGTGGTTTTAGAATCCTAAAAACACCGAAAATATGATGGTATTTCATTGCAGTGGAGACATGGCCTTAGGCGACGTCCACACGGCAATTGTCAAATGCTAGTCAGATTCTCTAACAGAATCTGACGGTATTAAATCGGTTTTCGCGGTTGGTTTTCGGGTACGGCCAATCCACTGACAAACAATACATTTTCTGGTGGAAATCCAGCGAAATGATACACATGTTCCAAACTTTATTTATTTAATTTTTTTGTACGTGTTTTTTGGATTTGGACTACAGCTCGGATTTTCTATTGAGGTCTATGGAAATACTTTACAGTCTGTTTTTCACCAGTTTCAAAATATGAAAACCATGTTTAGAGAGTGTAAACCTTTGCTGTGTAGACGAACTCTAAGGGTATGTTCACACGGCGTCTTTATGCCATATGAACACCCGCTATTCTGATGCGTCTCTGGGTCCATCAGAACGGACCCAGAGACGCATCTAACAATTAGCAGTGACTTCATCACTGCCGGCAATGAGGAACACGTAGCAGCGTTCACATGTCGGGTCCGTCTTGCGGATGTGATCAAAGAATTGCATGTCATTTTTTTGACATGTCACTTATCTCCCCATGCGTACAATACGATCCTATTGTACGAGCGGGGAGAGGAGGCGTAATCCATAGTTCTCTATGAGAGGTATGG
The DNA here is from genome assembly GCA_025379985.1 of Phyllomedusa bahiana. Taxonomy (NCBI): domain Eukaryota; kingdom Metazoa; phylum Chordata; class Amphibia; order Anura; family Hylidae; genus Phyllomedusa; species Phyllomedusa bahiana. The sequence goes on from JAODAL010003216.1 coordinate 161,638, forward strand.
ATTAAAGTAATGATTTGGGCGCATTTTGCTCGTATTAGGGCACAGTACACTGCAAAATACGCGCCGAAATGCGCCTCAAAATAAGCCGTGTGAATATACCCTAAGGCTATGTTCACGCGATGTACTGCGGTGCGTACTGTACGCGCCGCAGTACATCGCGTGTTTCGGGAGCTCGCACTGATACGCGTACATTCCCGCGGCGCGGGGGATTGGCCCCATTGACATGCATTACTCGCGGTGCATATTCGCCACAAGTAATTGACATGTCACTTATCTCCCCACGCGTGCAATACGATCGTATTGTACGAGTGGGGACAGGAGGCGTAATCCATAGTTCTCTAACTATAATTACCGTAATTTTGGCGCGCATCCCGCCCGTATTAGAGCACAAATATGTGGCGAAATGCGCAACGAAATTACCCCGTGTGAACATACCCTAAGGGCCAATGTATGAAAACGGTCTAGGTCTAAAACTCACTGTGTTCCCCATAGCACCCAGAGCCCCCCTTTCATTTTTCCAGAGTTCTATAGGAAATGAAAGGGGGGCTCTGATTGGTTGCTACGGGCAACAAAGTGAGTTTTAGACCTAGACAGTTTTCATACATGTGGCCCTAAGAGAGGGTTGTCTATACTAAATATAACTGTCGCAATCTCTATTGAACAATACAAGGTATAAAAGAAAGTTGCAAAACTTTTTAACAAACAGAAGTCTGTTTAACATGAAACGGTTTTAAATTACCTACAGAACAAAATACACAAATAATTGGTGGCTCTCCATAAACAAACGCATCATGTGGACCAGTGCTGCCTGTTTCCATAGAAATCAATGCCTATTAATGCATAACTTGGTGTCTAAAATAATTATTTACTGAAAAAAAACCACAAAAAAAACCACCATGTGAATTCAGTCTAAAAACACTACTGACCGGGGAATGCAAGTAGTACAGTATAAAAAGAACTTGGTGCGGCATCTGGTGGTCATCAGTGGTACTGCCTTGATGTTTTTCTACCTTTCATTTGCAAGCAAGTTATAATTTCTGGATTTTGGAACTAAATCAAATTAGCAAAATAATTATTGGTTTAATATTTATATATAAAGCAATATTTGAATACAGTATACAGCCCTCCTGTATAGACACTCTCCAGGACAACATGAATAACAAAACATTTAGATATATTATTTGGGACAAGTGAAAATAGTAAAACAAGTAAACATAAAGAGGGCCGTACCTGTGATTCCTTCTTTGTTCCCCAACAGCCAAAACTCATCTATCACACTAAGAACTTCAATGACATCTCCAGCAAAAAGTGTCAGCTCCTCCGACACACTGGGGGTAAAATCAAACATTGCACGTACCACCGAACCGGCCTCCATTCCTGCAGAGGAGAAAAAAATTCAATCATTGTCATACATTGTATGGAAACACTGTGTACACTATAGAGGATCTTACACTACATTACTAACAGACATGTCTATTCTTATACAGAGCAGGCAAGTGGGAATAAATCACATACGCTGGGATATCAGCTGACTCTCAGGAAGGAAACCGGCACTGGTGGGGGCTGTCAGGATTCATTTTCCTGTCCAGCCTTGTCAAACAACAAGAGGTGACAAGTACAGAACAGAGAACGTTACGAAGAGTCCATTGTAGTAGCTTGAAAATCCGAGCTGCAAAATCATCATATAATAAAGAATAACCATTGTAGCCTAGATGCTACAATGATATCTTTTAGCCTGCAGTTCATCTGGAGTGGGGAGTCTTGCATACGTTTTTGCAACCTCATAGCAATATGATAAATTATTTCAAGTCCCCTCACTTTTTGAGGACCTGAGAGCTACCTGGGTTTACTTGTAAGGTACGGAAGACTATAAACCAATCAAACGCTGAACCCCTCAGAGAATGCTGTGGTTACTACAGAGGCAGTTACCGCCACATTGGATAGGACTGAAAGTCATGCAGACAAACTTCTCACCTAGAGGTGAATACAGTTCTATCCAAGCTATTTGACAGTCGCCTGTGAGCAAAACAGCCTGGAATCTAATTTTTAACTGTAGTGTTAATACCCAGTCAAATCACATTATTATGACCAGCTAATATCCAGAGTGACTGCTGTGTGTAGCACAAACAGCTGCTGGGCAGGCTGGGAGTGACTTAATACGGACCTAATAGGTGTCAAAGGTATCTGAAGCCATGCTGATTGCATCCCAGAGTTACGGGAGGGTGTGTGGGTTCAAGTCCGGGGAATTATGGGGCCAGGGTAGCTATGTGACATTGTCTTGTCACAAAATGCTATCTACCCCTCAAAAAAACCGACAATCAGCCTGTATGGGTGTTTGTGATCTGCAAGGATGTATTCATTCAAATCAGTTGAGAATGCCTTCCACATGGATGAGTGGGCCCCGTGAATGCAATGAAAACATTCCCCAGACCATAACACTGTCATCACCAGCTTGTGTTCTTCCAGCATTGGTTGTAGGGCGTTTGTTCTCTGATGTTTTTCGCCTGACACGCCAACAACCATCTGCTCGATAAAGCAGAAAATACGACTCAGAGACAGCAATCCTTTGCCAACCAGAAGAGTGATACAGCTGTAGAAACTAAAGCCTTTTCTTCCAACGCAACTTGGTTATCAGAGGCACAGTGACCACTCATCTGCTTCAGAGTTTCATTCACAATAGGGCTTCCTGGCATCTGGTTTGTTTTGGTGGTCAGCTGTTCCACTCAGGGGCGTAACTACCGGGGTAGCAGACTTAGCAGCTGCCCCGGGGCCCGTGCTCATAGGGGGCCTGGCGTCTGCTACCCCGGTGGTTCGGCTCCTGCGCCCGCCGGCAGTGAACATACTAGGTCACTGCCGGCGGACACGGAGCTGCGGGGCCCGACGCTTCCTACCTCTGAACGCCCGGGCCCTTCTGTCTGCCCATATATAGCCCCGATAGCCCCCCCACAGCACTGCCTGCCTATATATAGCCCCTATAGCCCGGCCTGCCTATATAGCCCCTATAGCCTACCCTATGCCCTGCCTGCCTATATATATGACCCTATAAACTTCCTAAGCCCTGCCTATATATATGGCCCATATAGCCTACCCTATGCCCTGCCTGCCTATATATATATGCCCCCTATAGCCTACCCTATGCCCTGCCTGCCTGTATGGGGCCCCTATAACTTACCCTAAGCCCTGTCTGCCTCTGTGGGTCCTATAGTTTTACCTATGCCCTGCCTTACCTGTTTTGGGCCCCTATAGCTTTCCTAAGCCCTGCCTTCTACCTATATGGCCCCTATACCCTGCCTGTCTATCTATATGGGGCCCTATAGCTACCTAAACCCTGCCTGCCTAAATGGACCCCTTATAGCCAGGGGGGCAGGTGCTGGAAAAGTGAGGATTCTAAGATATTTGTGTCTAAATCTCCAGGGACAAGTGGTCGGGAGAGGTCATCATGGCGGTCTGGACCGGATACAGAATAAAAGGGAAAGTCAACGACTCGTCAGAGAAACATCACCTGTGAGTCACATCCTGTGAGTAACTACACTTTAATCACTTGTGTCTGCAGAGTCTGTGTACACTGGTGTCTACCACTATATGTCACTGTATGGAGGTAATATACGTCTGCAGAGCCTGTTTTACACTGGTGTCTCCCAAATTATATGGTCACTGAATGGTGGTTATATACAGTCTGTAGAGCACGTGTGTACACTAGTATATACCACTATATGGTCACTATTTGGCGGTACTATTGGTCTTTGTGTACTGATCAGTAATAGTGTAGGGGTATTATTCAGTCACTTTGTGGCCATGTTCTGGTGGTATAATCAAGTCCTTATGTAATAGCGTTATTGGGAATGTTGGTTTTGGTATAGTGGATTTGTTTTGGTAGCAGTATGTTGTGATGTGTTATGGGGGGAGGTATTTGCCCCTTGTATTATCTACATTATCTAACTGCATGTCCTGGTAAATGTTCGTGGTCGGGGAGTTGGGCGAGGGGGGGGGGGGGCATCCAAAAGTTTGCTTTGCGGCCCAGGCTTCTCTAGTTACGCCCCTGGTTCCACTGTAGCATGTTTGTCTGCCCTTACACACATTTGTATTCAATATTCACCTCTCACATCAATGGCACATAGTGCTCCGCAGCTTCAATGTAATTTATTCACAATGGCAGTAGAAAACCCCTTTAACTGCGTACATCTATCTCACAGCATATATGGGATGTAAGCAAGAATGTTTCCATTTACTGACTTTGCTTTCTTGGGGTCTGGGCTCTAAAGCCCTCACAGCTACGTAGCAGTTTCAGCTCCTGTAGAATCCACTCGGCCTGCAGGTTTGCAATCTAGTCTATAGGTTGTCCGCAGCTCAATCCAGTAAAGCCAACAGGAGCCAGAGCTGCGATAATTTCAAATGTGCATGCTAGCTGCCCCATTCCTGAGAACACTGGGAGGGAAAGCGGGGGTCCTGCAGACCGGACCCCTCAATGAAAACATTAGACCCGTCAGCAGGACTTGCCAGTGGTTTGTCTAACTAGTGGCTTTTTGATTTACACAACATGGAAAATCCCTTTGATGATTAACTTCCATACATATTGGTTTACTGGGTGTAACTACAGCCATAACAGCTGCTATTGGCCTGGAGGTTTAGGGGATCCACTCAGGGTTGAGAACCTTGTAACCTTAGTAGGGAATAAGCTAGTGGCTGTCTAGAGCTACTGGGATTATGGCACTATTACCGATACCTTTAATTATTTCGACCTATGCTGCAGTTTAAAGGGAACAGCGAGAGGAGCTTAAATATATAGTTTTGTGAGGATAGGTTGAGTAGAATTTATGCTATACTGCTTATTAAGGAGTCCAGTGGACGGTCTCATCAGTGATGGACAGCTGTCTTTCTATGTATGCCCATACAAGGAAGGGCGTCAGTCACTGATATGACCGCCCACTGGACTCCTTAACCAAAAAGGAGTAGAAATTGAAATCAATAAATTACAAGCTCTACTGAATTTATACCCCACAAAATAGCTGTCTGCTCAGCAGCCCTCACTCACCTGCTGCCTACAGATCAGAGAGGAGGTCCAATGCGACACGTTCCCTCTCAGTGTCCTGCCATCAAGTGGCATTGCCCACTATGAATTCTAGTTAGGCCCCTGCCACGGATGGTCCAATATTAACCTTTTCGTTACTAGTTCGACTAGTGCACACTGCATCAAAGTCCAGAGTATAAATGCCCAAAAAAGGTGTGTTCATCAAGCATATCCAATCAGTTCTATTCACCCAAAAGTTTTTTTTTTTTTTTGTCAACTATAAAAAGAAAATGTAAAAAAATTATTTTTCTTTAAAAAGTACTTTTTTTTTTTTTTTTTTAAAGGTCCCTATTGCTGAGGTATTGCACTGTGGGCTTTCCAACAGAGGTACACATCAGGATTATCTACAGCACCATCAATGGAGGACTCAAACTGTGTGCATAGAAACTGACTAGAATTCCCTTGGAAGCTGTAGCGTGCTATATAATTAACGTATGAGTAATTACAAACCAAGTCTCCACCTTTGGATAATTTAAGGAATTGCATAAGTTTTCTGTGTCAGCTTTACATTTAAAAAATTCCCAGAACCACTGCAGTCATTACCAGAAAGTTCCTGCTTAAAAATTGAATGATCCTTATAAAAAAAAAGAGGTTACATTTGGTGCTTCTGGGCCCCTATATAAAAAGGTCTCCCAAGGACGCCAAGTTATGACATGCAGTTTCTAGTACTATGCTCTATAAATTGTCAGAGAGACCATTGGGCCCCATAAGGAAGCAGAGCCTGGGCACGACTGCTACCTCTACAAGACCTTAAGTTATGCCTCCTTCTCATAATAGCTTTATATTAGGGAATTGTTGGTTATGCAATTGTCCAATATAATTAGCAATGTGGCCCTAAAGATGGATTTTTACATTAAACATTGTACTAATAATAAGAAAACTAAAAAAGATCCACACACTGATGGACACATACCTGTAAAATCTGCAAAGTTTTAGAGATAGTGGGGACCACTCTCAACTTGAAAGTTTTAAGAGAGTTTTTCTTTTTACTTTAAAGGAGTTGTCTCCCTACAGAGTTTCAGAGAATGCATGAATGAAATACTCTGTCACTTCCTGGTTCAGACTGACTCATTTGCATACAGCTCCATGCTTTCAGTTGCTAATTAGATCAGATTAGCTAAGCTTTTCAAACTGCTCTCAGAAGGCTTTATCTGATCCCAAAACAAAAGCCCTAATTACAGTTCTGTTTATTTTACATAAATCAAGCTTTTTACTGCTCAGCAGCACTGACACTGCCCTGACCTGTGTGATGACTCACTCACTGCTATCTCATAGAACAAACAGCAGGGGGAGAATTGTTTACAGGTCAGTTACTGAGGGAACTGAAATAGCCAGGGAGGTCATAAATTCACTTGTATCTCCTTAGGGAAAACAGAGGAACAAAGCAATATGTTTGGAAAATTTCTTTATTTTGTGTTCCCTACAATTTGAAAGCTATTCTTTGTAGCGAGACAACCCCTTTAACTCAAACAATACTGTCATAAAGTGCCAAGATAATGCTGAAAATAACAAAGTATCCAAATAATACTCCTTTACAAAGCCCACATGCGACTCCCATACAGATCCCACATAAGACAACACCCCATTATAAAGAGAAGCCAGTGATAATGCTAGGGAAAGCAGTAGCCGCCCATCTATGGATGGAAAACCATGGAACACATGGATGACCAGAGTGACGTCTGCTCTTTGTCAGAAGGTTTTCACTCAGGCAAAGGGGTCATGGGAAGGTAACTCTAGAATGCAGTATTCAGGGCTGGGGTTTCACCCACCTGCTTTTACTTACTGAAGAACAGTAAACCCCCTCTCCTCAATTACATCTATGGGCTTGTTCACACGACGTTTTGGTGATCCGTTTTATGGAACCGCAAAACGGATCTAACAATTGTCAGTGTGATTAACACGGACTTCAATAGCAAAAGCGCACGGCGATGCGCTTTTGAGAGCTCTTCTGCACTCCGCTTTTCGCATCCGCTTTAAGAATTGACATGTCAATTCTTATTGCGTTTTACGCAAGTCAAAGAACTGCTGCTGGAGAGAGAAAGAGAGAGAGAGAGAGAGATTTTTTTCTCCCATCATCATTCTGAAAACGCATCCGGAAAGCAGATCCGTAAACCGCAAGTTAATAAGCATGCAATACGGATCCAAATAAAGTATCAACTGTTGCGTTTTTTTCTGATCCACTTTCCAGATGCGTTTTTCACCTATCAAAAACGGATCCGTAAAAGGATCAAAAACGTCGTGTGAACAAGCCCTATTCTGTATCTACGAAGATACTGTACATGCACGGATACAGCAATAATGAAAGATTTCCCCCAAGTATGATGAACCTGTGCAAGCTGCATTCAGGGACCAGGAGGTTAACATCTGCCCTAAGATGTCTCCACTGCACACAAAAACAAATTGCTTTTTCAGCGTTTTTCAATTTCTAAAATTTCATAGACTGTAATAGTAAAAACGTTCTGTTGTCTCCACAGAACGTTTTTTTTCTGCTTTTTTTTTTTTTTTGCTGGTCGGTTTTTGAAACATGTTGCTAAAACGACACAGAACAGGGCAGAAAATTTACTATTGGAGTCTATGTAAAGCGGCGGATGTTTTTCGGCACTTTTTTTTTTTTTGCAGAAATCCATAGCAATTATGATGCTTTGCATTTCTGCCCCCCCCCCCCCAAAAAATGCGTAAAATCCGCAAAACGCGACCAAAAACCGAGGTTTTGTCAGCAACTTTTGACAGACAGTGGACAAAAAACTCAGTTTTATGAAAGTTTTAGGCATTGGTTTTAAGTGAGTTTTTTTGTCCAATGCTGCGTAGATTTAGCCTAAAAGGAGAAAGTGCTTTACCTCCTGGCGACATACGTGCTATGTTGCATGGTAGACCATGCTTCTGGCAGCAGGGAACAGACTACATTCGTTCCATTCTCCTTTTTAGCCCTTCTGCAGCTATGTTGAGGGATCCGTCAGCATACCTTTTTTTTCACAGTATCCAAACAATACAACCAATTGTTAGCAAAACATTGTTTGACTCTTGCAGGTCAGAGTTGTACAGATCCAGAGTTTGACATCTGCCATAATCTAGGGGCCCATATTGAACATTCTGGTCTCATTCATACAAAGTCCATGAGAAAGAAATCACAGGATGTCCTACAGTATACATTGTCAGTAACGCCATTGTGCAAGCCTTGCCCCAGCTGAGATGGCTGATAACAGGAAACATATTACATGACTCTGTGACAGTAGCATTTAAGGTCTTTACCTGCTTGCAACACAATAATTAAAATTCATCTACTGTTAAACAGATCTCCCTGACATATTGGAAAAAACACCCTGACAATGCACTGATCATCTATGTAATGTTCACATGAATACATTGCAGATCTGCTGTACAATTAACGAATTACCCAAAACATTGCAACCTCATTTTCTACAATTCTTTATTACATTGCCAATCTGAACCTCCTGCCAAAAAAAAAACAAAAAAAAAACTGAGCCTACTACCCGGAAAGGTCTTCCTGCAGCCCCCCCTCCCTCAATCACCCCACACGGCATGTTTATAAGCGACAGATGTGGGAGAGGTCCGGGTCTTCATAACAGTATCACAGCTGGGAGGTGCTGCTCCCTGGAGAACCATCAGAGGCAGATATTATGGAAAAAGCAATGGTTCCAACCTAAACACTGAACAGCTGATGGGACTGCAAGCAGATGAAGAGGTTCAAACACATACAACAGGCTGAGTCCACGCATCCAAATCTGTCTTAAGGAGGATCCATGGCCCCTTCTCATCTGTTTCATAGGAAATGTAATTATTTACTCAAACAACAATTCTGAAGATTCTTTCCAAAGGTCTCTATATCGTCTGATTTTTGCGTTATTCCTCATACAAAATTTATTGCTAAAATGTCAACTGGGTGTTACCAGTTATCCCTGCAGTTTGACATTATCCAATCAGTGCTGGCAGGGTCAAGGTGACATCAGGCACCAACACTCTCCTGACCATGGAACCAGCCATTTACTAATACATTTTCTAGAAAGAATAACATCCGTAGGATAATACCAAGATATAAGGCCCGATGTACATGCGTGTTGGAGGTGGGGGGGGAGGGGGGGGTTCGGGGTTTAAAGGGGTTTTGCCATGAAGTAAGTTCTTACTTTATCTGCTCAGGAGAGAAGATTTAACTCAGCATGCGTGAGTCTTCGTGGAGAGGAAGAGGGGTGGGGGGGGGGTGAGCTGAGAGCACAGGGATCAGGGAGCGTTCTGCAATGCAAGTCCTTCATTTTCAGGTCATCAGATAAGAAGTGCAGACAAGCAAGCGCAGCCAGATCAGCTCTGTCAGTGTCAGCGTCCTGTCTAATGTTAAACTTTCAGGAAACTAAGGCTGGACTAAGCCAGGCTTGCAGCTCTTACAGGCTTCATCTTATTGTAATCATGTGTGGATGGGAACAAAGGATTATATATATATGTGGATCCTTTGTGTCTCTATTTTAATGTATTGGCTTGAGTATATACTCCACTATACATATTATATATACATAATAGGCACATATTATATAGTAAGAATTGTAAAAGCTGTATGTTTTTCCTTTTGTCATTAATGTGTTAATCAAAATGGTGCCTGTAGTAGTTGTATAGATCGTCGTGGAATCCAAGATGGCGCTAGTCAGAAAGTTACACCCATTGTCTCAGGCATTTCATGATCGGTTGAGGAGTGGTCCATAGATAAGGAGTGCAATGACCTACACAGACAGCTACATGTGATTGACTCTTATCTACTCATTTGCAAAAGGGTATAAAAAAACCATTTTGTGAATAAAAATCAGAAAGCATTTCATAGCAACTGGCATGTTTGTGATGTGTTTTCTCGGTGCACCTTTTGTTTATTTTTAAGATAATTTGAACCCCCACAAGGAAGGATAGCCTTTGAGGCTACTTTCTATTAAATCACATATATTAGAATGTGATAAATACCATTTTGGGAGGATCCACGTCATAATTACATCGTTGCAATAACCCATTTAGAAAACTCATTTTTTAGGGGAGGGAATAAATAATTATGAAAAAAAATAAAATAGTGTTTTTTTTTACAGCATGCTGTGCTATTTTTTCAGAAAAAATGATGGATACGACGACAGAAACCTGGCATACCTCACTGTAGTCAGTTGGGTAAATTAGGTACTGTTGGTCAAGAAATGGATCCTGTTCCACCATGCGATTGAGGCTCCACCCTGAACCTCTGATCAAAATGCTTTAGTTTTAGAGGCGATTTACACAACACAGAGCAAATACCGGTTCGATTATCCGACCTGTACTTGCACTGTTTTGGGGCCGTGTACACGGTCACAGGGAGACGGCATTTCTCCGCTGTTTGCAGAGAAAAGCCCTCCCCATTCGCACCCACATGTTCATGTTCCGCCTGAAAACTGGACGGAAGAATGAACATGTTCAATCTCTTTCGGACCTCTGGCGGTCTAAATAACTGTCCGGCGGAGAAATCCTGCAGTGGGGGACGCTTGCACGGATTTGCCATTAGAGTCCGTGATAAAGTTTCGACGCATGTTTTACTGACCGGGCCTTTCAAAACCAAAAATGTTGTAAAACGCTGAAAAACCTGACGTGGGGGACATGTCCTAAGTCTAACTGCAGGGTATTGCAAAAATCTGACTGCAACCAGTGCTCCATAGACAGCAATAAAAAATCCATACTGTAGTCTACACAGCAAAGACTTTTTCCAGTCGGTTTTAAAATCCGCTGCAATCCAGCCAGATCTTCCACGGGATTGCCGTTGGATTCCATACACTCAATGTACGGAGCCGATGGCAAATTTAAATACTGAGCGCAGTTTTTAGCGCAAATCTGTTTAAAAAAAACACAGTCCAGCGATGTTAAAATGCCGGCAGATTTTGGACGACACTGTAACATATGCTGTGTAGACATAGCCCCTTATTTCAGAAAGGAATACAAGCAATTACTAAACATAGGTCTCTTCAAAAGGAGGTTGTTTGATCATCAGTTGATCCTTGTTGGTCTAACTGTAGAAACAGCTGAATGGTGACTACACATCCCCCTGCAGAGAAATGTAGCATCAGATAGCAACCATTTAAATCAATGGATGACCAAGTACAGTAATATTCTCTGTACCACTGAGGTCTCCAGGACCATTGGGTAGTTGGATGGTCTGGTGAGTCCTAATAATGTACAAGTGATCAGGCTAAATATATTTAATTATAAAAAAAAAAAAAGCTTAAAGGGAACGTGTCATCAAAAAATTACTTGTTGTTTAACTCACATTTTTATGTTAAACACATTTTTTAGGAATTTTTGGTTCATGTTTTTTGTTTAATTTTCCCTATCTCTTTCAGTATTTTTTAATAATTACGTCTGCAGTTTTTCTTTGGCCACTAGGCCTAATAATCGTCTGGACACTTTCTGTTCTGTTTGAGAGTTTTCGCAGTGTGCTTTCATTAGCAGTAAAAGCAGGTCTAACTGACAGGAGACACCATTGTGTACAGATAACACAGAATCCACCAGTCACAAGAGGAGATGTCAGTCCCACTCTCCCCATCACCTTCTGCAGTATTTATCACTAGGTCACAGAGCGATACCTAGAAAAACTCCCCTATATTAGTCTATGGGACAGAATCTGTCTTAAGGTCCTATCGTGCATGAAGCTGTGTAAAGAACTCTCTGACTGCTGTTGAAGCAGTGCAAGCAAGGGATTTCGTCTTCCACAATCATATATAGACGGCCGGAATAGAGAATTCTATAATCAGGAAATTAAAAAAGACTGTGAGGGAAAAGAATATGGGATTCAGGGGCTTGATTTAATAAGATAAAAAAAAAAAAAAAAAAAATTGGTGAGAGATTCCTTTAACCCCTTAATGAACCAGGCGTTTTTTTTTTGGTGACACATTGTTTTTCCCCTCCTCGCCTTCTGAAAAGCATAACTTCTTTATTTTTCCACCTAAATAGACACATGAGGGCTTTATTTGCGGGGACCAAGATGTATTTCTAATGGTGTTATTCACTATTACTATAGAATATATGGGAACCGCAAAAAAATTCATAGTGGACAAATTGTGAAAAAAAATGTATTTTCGCCTTGTTTGCGTGGGTTTTGCTTTTACACGCGATTCAATCTTCCGGTATATTATAATGTGTTTTCTGTATTTCGTAGGTTGTTACGCATCCGGCATTACTAACATGGTAGGGTTTCAGTTGTTTTGGTACCGTAAAAAAATTTCAAACATTTTCTTCTTTTGGAAATTTGCGCTACATCGCAATTTTGTGCGGACCAATATCTTTTTTGTACTAACACCTACGGACGTTAGTGAGGGTGACATTTTTTGCGGGTCTGGAAGTGTACTTTTTTTCGCTAGCAGTTTTTCGATTGCATACGATTTTTTGCTAATTTTTATTCCTTTTTTGGAGTGACGTTAAATGACCAAGAACGCAAATTTTGCCGTTTGGAATTTTTTTTTTCTTTACGGTGTTCTGCTGTACGGGATAATTAGATGTTATATTTTTTATAGATCGGACCTTTTTCGACGGGCGATACCAAATATGTCGTTACTTTTTTATTATTTTAATGATTTTTTATTTGTTTAAAATGGGGAAAGGGGGGAGATTTGAACTTATTACTTTTTTTTTTTTTGTATTTAATACTTTATTTTTTTTTTTTACTGTACATTGAGGCCCACCTGTGGTACTTGACCAATAGTGGCGCGATTGTTATACAACCTAATGCATTGCATAGGCAATGCACTTAGGGAGTACAAAGATGGCGGTTTCCCACACCTTCCTGTCTGCGGACGGAAGTGGGCAAAAACCGGCCAAGGGTAAGCGCACGGGAAGCCTTCCCGAGGCTCCCACCACAATGCGGTGATCAGATCGGCGCAGCATAGCTGCGCTTATGTCGATCACCGCACGATCGGGCGTTAATTCAGAGCAGCGGGGCCATCTTTGCCGCGGCGCATGATGGGTAATAACTGCCGGACAGCAGGGAGGAGCCACCCGCCGGCGCTGTTTACTAGCCCGGGTGTTTGCGGCGATTAGCCACTAACAACGCGCGGCTGTTGAGGGCGGGGGGTCGCGGAGCGATCCCCCTGCAAAGCCCCGTAGCGGCCCTGGGACGTAATGTTACGCCCAAGGTCGTTAAGGGGTGAAATTAACTACTACAGACCTTCAGCAGAAGCAGATGCCCCACCTGTTGTACTTTCAGGATAGGGTTACAGTACAAAGTGCCATTATTGGGCTTTGCAGACCATTAGGTGCGAGATAAAACAAGCTTTAGGCTATCTCCCCACTGCACACATTTTCAGTTGTTTTTTTCAGTGTTTTTTTTTTTCCTAACACCGCTGAAAAAATTACTGAAAACAGGTCCAATAGACTTTAATAGTAAAAATGTTCTGTAGTCTCCACAGAATGTTTTTTCCTGCTCGTTTTTGCTGCTGGTCGCTTTTTGAAAAATGCTGCATAAAAAAACGACAGAGCAGGGCAGAAAATGTACGATTGGAGTCTATGTAATGCAGTGGACATTTTTTGATGCTGTGCGTTTCTGCAAAAAAAGCGAGCCAAAGAACATTTTTCGTTTTTTGAGCGGTTTTTGACATTCACTGGACAAAAAACTACTGTTACTAACGGTTTTAGAATTTGGTTTTCAGTGAGTTTTTTGTCCAATGCCGTGTAGACCTACCCCTACTGTAAATCACGGTCCTGCTGATTTTCCAGGGACAGAGCTGTTCTCAGCAATGGTTCCTGGCCCTGGTCAATAGAGGAGAAGTTCCAAGTCCGGGAAACCTCCTCTTTATTGTCAGTATGGGGCTTGTCATTTTTAAAAGTTGTTCAAAGTCTCATAAGAAACATTACTCAAATAGCAGAGATTCGCCATTCACATGGATTGTGCAATTTCTTGTTGTAGCACCTTAGCCAATACAGGATGGGAAATTCCCACACCTCTGCCAACAATACCAGATGCGTCACAGCAGAGGAATCCAGCACAAACCTGAATTGTGCTCATTGCTGGAATGAATTATCACAACGTGACGCGTTTTGAGTTCTTTTTCCAGAGTCATCATTTTCTGAGGACAGCTGTAGCACGCTATAGGTTCTGGTAACAATTGACTTGACAAGCTGTGCAAATATCTACAGAAACATCACAGTACAGTGTTACCTTGCATTTGCATCCACTAAGTAAAAAAAAAAGTGACTCTCTGGTTTACAAAACACTATTAGATGATGATCTGACATAACGCCCTCCCCCAGCCCCATCCAATAACTGAGAATTCCCTATTTACAGATATATAAATCCTCCTTACTGGTGGTGCTGTGGGGAACACAACTTTCCAGGCTTCCCCGCACATAACAGCTCATTTCTCAGGGTTACAGCAGTGGGGCACTCTTTGACAACCCTTTGAATGTGGAGATTACAAACACACTTTGCAGTATTGACATAATACATAATCAATCATCCTGCAGACAGACAGTGTGTGTACTACATATGCTCTGAATGCAGCCAAGCCCACTGACCATTGCTGCCAATATGTTGGCAAGAGGAACTGGGCTAGATTGTTATGCCCTTTATGGTTACTAACGTACCTAAATTCTTTAAAAACGCAATAATCAGCCTAGACTACTACTTCCCAAAGGGGAGGATATCGTACCATGGGGTGATAGAACAGTTTTCATCTGTTGTAAGCAGAGAGAAAGGTGTTGTTCAACTAAGTTACATTTTTGTACATTCAGCTCAGTATATTTTGCTAAGTATTTATTAAAATTACTGTTAAAAATAATTTACCCTTTTTTTTTAACAATGTTAAGTTTGAGTCATCCGTTTTCAATCTGCTGGTGGGGGAAGGAAGGCTGCTCGTGCTTTGTTAAAGGGGTTGGTCTCTCTAAGGATGGCTGTTTATGTTAAGATCTTGCAAATAACAAGTCACTTTGCAATATGTGTCATTAACGGTGTCCCTCTACCTCATTACGGGTATGATATCCCTCTTGTATGGGCTGCATTAGCTCCTTAGGGTCTCTATAGCTTACAGACTTTTTGATCTATGCTGATAGGGCTGCCTGTGCTAGTTGCTATTGCTTACTGACACTGGCTTTTCTACTGCAGGACTTGTGGAAGCCAGTAAACACACCCCTGAATTCAAAATGAAACCAAGAAAACAGGACTGAGGTAAGATGAGTCAATGTAGTGAGACAGCCCCATTAAGGGAGGCTAAAAAATGCTGCGTAAGGCTATGTCCACACTGCATAAGAAAACGATCGTATCTCCGACGCTTTTAGATTTTAAAAACGCCGCAGATACGATCGTTAGTGCGGCCCCCATTAGCGGCAATAGAGAAGGAGAGTGATGTCTCAACTCTCCTTCGTCTTCTCTCTGCCACGTCTTTCCGGCAGCGGGCTGTATTATACAACCTGTTGTATAATCGCCGGCGCTTCTCGTCTTCTTGCAATCTTCCATACAAAAAAATAAAAAAAAATTTAAAAAACCCCCCCCCCCCCCCCCCCCCAAAAAGAAATAAAAAAAAAAAAAAAAAAAAAAAAAAAAAAAAAAAAAAAAAAAATAAAAAATACTATTGTATGGGGAACGCCAGGAAAACGAGAAGCGAGTGCAGCTTTTGTCACAAAGCGTGACAAAAACCGCCGCCCTGCATCAGAGAAAAAAAGGGCCGCTTTTGGGCCGTTTTTGTCGGATGCAGTGTAGGCATAGCCTAAAACGTATCCAAACATGTACCCCAAGTGTGGTGCGTGTTTGGATAGGTTTTTGTTGCAGGCAGAAACGTACCCTATAGTTTTAAATAGGGCGTGTGAAGCGTAAAACGGATCAAGAATGGACATGTCAATTCTTTGATCAGATCCATTAAACGCATCCAAAAGACGTATGTAAAACGACGATACGCATTTTACATTGAAATCATTGTAAATCACACTAAGAAGTCACAGTGAACAATATCTGTTCGGAAGAGCGATGTGCGGCTTCTGTATGAAACAAAGTAGATTTCCAGAGGGGCACCGAGAAGGAATGTAGGCCAAATAAGCTTGAGATCCTCTGGTCTAGACAATGCTCTGTAAACTAGATGTAGCAGTCGCATAGATCTCTCCTGTCCTCATAGTTTGTTAAATTGAGGCACATTTTATCAATAATATCTAACCCTTGGACAATGTCAATTTAGAATAGACAGTCGTACAATGGTCCACATTTATTAGTATTCATAAATCTGGTGCAGATTAAAACTGCCAAGTCTAACTTTACACCGTTTTTAAGTTGGCTTAGTTTATGTCACTAACGGCGCCAAAATTTTGGCGCCTGGCAGTCAATGTGAAGCCAAGCCCCCTTTTCATTAAGACATGCCCCTTTTGTTGGTTGAGGCGCAGAAGTGTCTAGAAACGGTTTAAAACACATAATAAATGTGGTGCAAAACATGTACACCATTATTTGTATGCTAATTGCCCCAGAATTCTGCCTTCATAAATGTGCCCCATTGTATAAGTCTAAAGTTCAGGCTACATAGCTCACAGACGATTGCTTTGTGCAGATACATCCATAGCAAACCCTCAGCTGGGGAAGTGCT